>JAOSBM010000003.1:20803195-20814648 GCA_027568955.1 Erythroxylum tenue
TAGAAATAGGTCAGAAATCGAAGCCAATACTTACAAATTCAGCAAATAGTCCAACCACGAGGAGTCAACCAGAAGGGACAACTTCTTCTCCTAGCCCACTAATTTGGGGCGAGGGGTTGATTAGAAATAACTCGGTCAAGCCCCCCCCCCCCCGCGATACCTCATCAAGAGGTGATCGAAGTCATACCAATCGAGCGCCTTAATGCGACCGATCACCTCCCATTCTTCCCTGGTAAGGAGCAGATTTGAGGTGTCGTTCCACTGCTCGGCTAGGGGGTACCTCCACGGCCTAGACTCAAAGGTAGATCCCGGGGGCCTCACAAAGAAGTACTTCATCCTCTAAGATTGAACTTTTGTAGAAGTCCCAGTCGGACGATAGCGCGCATCTCTGTACTGAAGATGGGGGATCCCGGCCCCAGTATTTGAACTTTGGTTCATCCTCAAAAAATGGCGTAGGACACCGATCGAAGGAGGGTACCCGAACTGATGGCATAGCAGAGCCAAACTATTAATAAACCTCCAACCGTTCGGAGGAAGCTAGCTTGATCTCAACTGGTATGCACCACACACCTCATCGATGATCGGGGCATAGGGAAGCTGTATGCCGCCGACCGAGAAAAAGCTGTCAGAAATAGCAAAATACTCTCCCAGATTGCTATGAATGCGCTCGTTGTCGGAGGCCAGCCTGGGTCCCCAGGATGCAGGGATATTATTTTTGATGACCGATTGATTCAACTCTGTAGCGGTCATTGACGATTTGTCTTTCGGCGGCTCTCCAACAACCATCCCATCCTTTCGATCACTAACTATGATTTCCTCAATCCTTCTCACCACCTCCGGCACCGTCGTTACTTCCGCCGCTATCCCAGCACTAGAGCTAACTTCACTTTGGGAACTAGATGACGACATGGTCACAGAAAGGAAAGTTATAGGGTGAAGAAAGGAAAAGGGACGTACCTAGTTTAATGACTGAAATTGAGTGTATAAACCGTGAAATTCCGGTGACTGCAAACAAAAGAAGTAAAAAAAGCAGAGATAGGGAATCGAATGCGCAAGAAGAAGAGAAAGGTGTTGATTTTGGACATTTATAGCAAAAATCTGAATGAGCGCACCAACCAACGGTGGATGCGCGGTCAAATCCTAGCCGAGGAAGGACGCGTGGCACGATCCGAGCTGTGGGGAACATTAGGGTTACCAGAGACCCGAAGAGGCGTGTCAGTTGAAAGGACACGCATGACAGCCTATGACAGTGCATGACAGCTGTGCGGCAGTTAAAAAGGTGCATCGATTGAAATTTTGAATGGCGCTTGGAAGATACGTATCGTCAAGTAATAATTAAACCTAGTGTTACGATTAGGCATCGATGCCCGATCGATTGCCCTACCTCGAACCCTAGCCGATCGATCGTCCAGTTCCAACACGGGTCCAAACTCTGGCGCGCCAGGTATAAAAGCCCGATCGGTCTTCTGTCCTAGGAGCAGGAGCAGTTGCACATAGGACATTAATTTTGGACCGACCGGCCTTATCACAAGTCGTCGAACAGCCAACCCGCATAATTCTTAAAGTACTCCTTCGACCCTTCTCCTTGATCAAACTCGAGGAGTAGGGGGGCTTATGGTTAGGTCGGCCATACAAGGCCCAATCCCAGGTCCAGGTTTCGACGGCCCAGTTGTAGGTGATAATCTCCCATACAAACACCAAGACTTACGTAAAGACCTAAACCTAACAAGCTATTCCATATATATAAGGTACTATTTTATCATGATACAGGTACGAGACGAATACCCTACTTTTCTCTGTTCTCGGCGATCAAAACCCTCACAAAGAAACTAACTTGAGCGTCGGAGGGGCCTTCCGGGAACCAACCCCCAGCGTGCCTTATTTGTTTTGCAGGTGTTCATCACGTCGAGACTACTGAGATCATGGATCCAAGCAACAGCATCCAACCTGGACAGAATCTGACTGAACCAGGTGGCAATAAAACCCGGGCTCAACTTGCCCAACCCCAAGTTAACTAGCCCAAAGCTTTAACGTTTTAGGAAAATAATGTTGTTTCTAATTTTTTAATTTATTTTTTTTAAAAAAATAGGTCAAGTTTCGAGTCAACAAGCCTGATTAGGCTTTGGCAGTGTGCACTAATCTGGGGACTAAGATTTTTTTTTTTTAGCTCAAGCTTCGAGTCAGGTCACAATGTCATTTTCTATTTTTCAATTTAAAAATAAAAATTTCAGTCACATTACTCTTCATGCTACCCAGGCCTAATTAAACTCAAACTCAAGCCATATTTCCTAGGTCTAATTGGGCTTTAGGCTTGGCTTAGGCTGGAGTAGAAATTTTTAGGTCAGCCTTAGGCTTGGGTAGGCCTGACTCATTACTAAGCTTGTTATTAGCTACCAATGCCAAGTGCTAGGAATGACATCCAAAATTAGGTCCTATTGGCCTAATATTTTATTATTTTATTTTATTCCAAATATTATGTTTAAATTTCAATTACTTATAATTTAATGCTAATGAATTATAATATTAATGGTAAATTGAAACTCAATGTTGTACAATGTTTTGAAATCACTCAAAGGTGGGTTGTTTATTTTATAGTTAATAAGAATAAATGTAGGTAATGCACATACATAATTAGTTGTGATTAGATATCCAAAGATGGTAAATATTTCCAGTCATTGTATGTAATTATCGAATTATGTACATATTGGCATCATTATATGTTACATGGTATGTTAATGGGTTACCCAAAGGTGGACATTAATATACAATTTATGAAGTTTTTCTAATGGTGCATGCGTGACTACCGAATTTTATACATTTTTGCATCATTATATATTGCATGGTATGTTTATGATTGGCCAAAGTTTAACATTAATATACAATGTTTGAAGTATTTTTTTCTAAATTTGTGTAGAGCATGTTATTGTATGAATCAAAGAATTAATATTAAGTTTTAATTTCTTATAACACTTATTATCATGCAGCCAAATCTCTCATCTGTTATGATATTTAATGAACTGAACTTTTCTAAATTAAGTGAACAAATCCATTTCTACCTTGGGTTTTTGGATTTGGATTTATATTTGGCATTTAAAACTGAGAAACCAGATGCTTCAAATGTTTTAAGCACTAAATAGGAGAAAATTCAACTAAACAACTGGGAAAGGTCAAACAAATTAAGTCTGATGTATATGACAATTGTTGGCAATATTTAGTCTGCTCTTCCCAAAATTGAAAGTGCTAAGAAATTATTTAAGCTTATGGAAAAACGCTTATAGGTTGCTAAGAAGTCTCTTGCTGGGACTCTTATGGGTATATTGACCACCATAAATTTGATGGATCACGTACTATGTAACATCCCATTACCTGCGGGGAGTTTAAAATAGTAAATATGAAAGATTACAAAGAGATTAGAAATGTATTGCATGCTCATGCATCATATGATATACACTTATATGTGAATATCGAACTTCTGCACATGAAAATAATTGCACATGCATTCATAAATAATTTCGGGTATAGTTGAATTTTGATATGATGCTATTGAGAATTGTGGTTTTATTTGTGGAAAACTGATTTGGAAAGTGTATTTAGTGATTTAGAATTTCTGGTGAATTTTAGAAAGAATTCCCAAAATTGTTGAAAATTATTAGACTAGGAAAAATGCCAATTTGGCAAGAAAATTGATGAATAGAAAATAGAAATAGGAGACAATGATATTGGAGAATTGTTAAAAATGACTTTGAGAAAATTGGGGATGACTTAGAATTTGAGAGATGATTATATTGAAACTGTTAGAGACATATGGAGTTAAGTTAAATTGTGTTCATTAGTCTAAGAGACAAATCCCTAAAATCTTCCAGCGTCTGGCTTGGACAAGTCGACTTCGTCTGCTTCTTACTTAGACGCGTCCTTCTGTGTCTTGCTTCGGTGCGTGATGCGTGGTTTGCGTCTTGCTTCGACCCGTGGTTTGCGTCTTGCTTCGACGAGTTTCCATCGTCTGCATCTTACTTTGAAGCGTCTGCTTTGTTACATCTTGCTTCGACGCGTGTTCATCGTCTACATCTTACTTTGACACATCTGCTTTGTTACGTCTTGCTCCGACATGTGTCCATCGTCTGCGTCTTACTTTGAAGCATTTGCTTTGTTGCGTCTTGCTTTAATGCATGTCCATCATCTGTGTCTTACTTTGACGCGTCTGTTTTGTTTGCGTCTAGTTGCGACGCGTGTCCATTGTCTGCGTCTTACTTTGATGCGTCTCCTTCGTCGGATCAATTTGTTTGGATGCGTCTACTTCGTTCGATTTCATTGCTTTGTTTAGATGCGTCTAATCCGTCTGATTTCCTTTCTTTGTTTAAATACATCTCCTTCATCTAATCAATTTGCCTAGATGCACCTCATTCGTTTGATCAATTTGCTTAAATGCATCTCATTCATCTGATCAATTTGCTTAGATGCATCTCATTCGTTTGATCAATTTGTTTAGATGCATCTCCTTCGTCTGATAAATTTTCCTAGATGCATCTCCTTCATCTGATCAATTTACTTAAATGCATCTCGTTCTTCTGATCAATTTGCTTAGATGCATCTCATTTGTCTAATCAATTTGTTTAGATGTATCTCCTTCATCTAATCAATTTGCCTAGATGCACCTCGTTCATTTAAGACGATCCATATGTGACTTAAGCACTTCATTTGAGACTCAATAACTTTGTTTGATCCACCTTAGACACTTCATCTTACTCAGCTTTTAATTAAGCATCGTCTTGATTGATGAATTGTGCCACGTGTATTTATTTGTGCACTTGATAAATTCCTCAAAATTAATAGAATAAGTAAAGTCATCTTGACTCAACCGACCCATTCCATATTCTTTTATAATCGAAAGACTAAGTTTGTTATGGCATTTATCGAAGACGAAGGCTTCTAAGTAGGGAATGATTCTTAGATGATAGGTGAATCATAAGTGTTATACGCAGCGTTTAAGACTCTTAGACGTTAGCTGAATCATAAGTGTTATACGCAGAGTTTGAGATCCTTAGACGCAACGTCTCAAATTGCAAAGTGTTACCCGCAGCGTTTAAGATCCTCACACGTTGGCTTAAATCGTAAGAGGTCATACGCAATGTTTAAGCTTGAATCTCGAGATGTGATACGCAACGTTTTGGAATAAGGTTATAGAAGCAGAGTATATATATATATATATATATCAGTGTAGGGATTTTTTGACTTAGTATATTCTTCAAAAATATCTTCTACAAACTTTTTCCTTCATGAATTTTTGATACACCGAAACCTTCACTAAGTTTATATGTTGCTTTCATCCACCTTTTGCTACTCCAACTTCATTATCTCTTCCTTTTTCCTCAAGAAAAACCTAACCTAAACCATTGCCAAGATGATTTACGTGGGTGCATGAGAGTTAGGGTTTCTTAGAGTTTTTGAAGATTTTGGAGTTTTAATAAGTATCTTGTTAATCCCTATGGGTTGTAAGTATATGAGATAAATTTGGTGATTTAACTATCATTGAATGATCATGTGAAAATGGACATTAGGGTTACATGTTCACTGATTTTGCTTCTGTGTCTTATGTATAACTTGATCTGTGGTCATTCAAATGGACTGATTCTGATTTTGGAATAAAATATTGAAATAGGGCTACAAATTACATGAAGAAGTCAAATTTTGATTCAATCTCTAAGACATTAAATTTTCGGATGAAAATTGAGTATAGTATACTATTTCAGTATAAGAACAGTAGACTCGAAATTCAGTTCTGGAACAAACTGAAAGTGATTCAATGAGTTATGAATAGTGATTTAAGGATTTTATTGAGGTAAAAACCTAAGTATAAATTATACTTAGGTGAGTTTTGAGAAAGGACAGTTTATGTGATGAGGATAAGGGATAAATACCCAGGATTGTCATGAACATGTATCGTGCATATTTCATATACACACGTGTGCATAAATGAATGCTTATAATTGTTCAGTTATTAATGTGTGAGTGCAATGTGTATATTGCATAATTTGGATGTAGAGGTTGAACGTCTGCATTCAAACGTTTTCAGAACATGGAAGGTAATGTTAATCTAGAGCATACAGTGAGTAAACCTAGACGGTCTTACTTTATTGTTTGTTTTGTTTATATTATGTATTGAATGATTATGCAATGCGAATGTGTTGGTTCTAAACAAGATATGTCCGAGGAGTTTGATAAATGTGAAAACAATAAATTTTTCCTTATATGTGAATTTGATTGAAATAAGTGCACATAATTTGATTGTTAAATGTCGAACCCCGGTCTAATGATAATTGTGTTCTGAATGTGCATTTTCTTATGAATGAAAATGTGATTCTCAACTTCAATGTTGAATGTTGGACTAAGGTCCGATGATATGCGAATGTGATTGAATGAGAATATGTAAATCTGACTGATGCATTTCATTTCATGAATGCATGAAAGATAAAGACAGTTTTCATCAGAGTAGCCACCGAAAAAAGAGCTTAAAACTCAGATTGTGAAAAAGGGCCTAGAGCTCAGAAAGTCTATAAGAGCCAAAGGCTCACTATGTAAAATGAGCCCGGTATCCCCAACGGATATGGGACAGTTATCAATGAGCTCAGTATCCACAATGGATACGAGACAGTTAGGCACTCAGTCACAACAAAGTAACAAATAAAAAGTGAGTCTTATATGCACTGCATATGCATGGTATGAATGATTATAATGTGTTGAATGTGAAATGTGAAATGATGGATCAATTGTATATGATTATTTATGAAATGATGTGAATTATGTGAATTGTATGTGTTATATGATGAGTGAGCCATCGAGGATGGTCACTCACTGAGTTCGCAAAACTCACCCAAAATTTACAATTATTTTTTACTGACTGAGTGTGTTAGCATGCCATCCTCGTGGGGCACGGATCTGGATATCACTCAGGATGTCGGGTACGTGTCTGGACAGAGTGAGATGTTACATACTATACATGAACATATCACTGAGATGATGAACATTGTAGCAATACTTAAGTCTCAAGGAATATAAGTGGATAAGAACTTCCTTATGCAGTTCATCTTTAACTCATTACCATTTGAGTATAGTCCCCACCAAATAAACTATAATACCATGAAGGACAAATGGAATGTGCTTAAGTTGCAAGTAAGTTGGTTCAGGAAGAGATTAGACTTAATAACTAAGGAAGGCACTCCTAATTATGTCAAGAATCAAGAAGCTAGTAAGAAAGGTGGAAAGAAGCATGAAAAGAAAGTGAAGGGACACTTAAACGTTAGTAGGGAATCCTTTCAGATCCACAAGAAGGAACATGATGAATGTAGATGCCATTTCTACAAAAAATTTGGGCATTTTTAAGGTATGGTTTGAAAATAAAGATAAGCCTAGTGCTTATGTATGTTATGAAACAAACATTACTAAAGTTCCTTTTAATACTTGGTGGATTGATTCTCGTTGTACTACTAATGGTTCCAATACCCTGCAAGGACTCCTTATGACCAAAACTGTAAAATCAAATGAAAGTTTTACCCATATAAGAAATGGAATGAGAGTTCTAATGGAAACTATTAAGACTTGTCGCTTAATTTTAGACACCGGATATCATTTGGATTTATATGATTTTTTTTGAATAACCTAGTATATCTAGGAATTTTCTTTATCCAAGTTTGATATATCTGGATACTCATTTAAATTTGGTAGTGATAGTTTCAGTTATACAAACATAACCACATGATTGGTAGTGGTGTACTGTGTAATGGTTTATATAAATTAAACCTTTAATGTTGTTTATGTAAAAACTTTATTGACATTGAATCTCAATATTGGTATTAAACGTGGTTTAATTAATGATATATCCACTTATTTACGACATAAATATTTGGGACACATTTCCAAAGAACTATTTGAAAGATTACTGAAGAGAAAAATACTTCCTGAATTAGATTTTACTAATCTTAGCTTTTTGTTTAGATTGTATAAAAGGCAAACAAACAAAACACATAATAAAGAAAGGAGCCCTAAGAAGCAATCAACTTTTTGAAATAATTCACATTTATGTGTTTAAACCATTTGACCTGCCTACTTTCATCAAAGAAATATATTCTATTACCTTTATAGATGACTATTCACGTTATGGACATATCGATTTGCTACATGGTAAACTTCAGGTTGTAAACACCTTGGAGGATTATATTAATCATGTTGAAAGACAATTAGACAAAAAAAATGAAAATTGTTAGGTTTGATAAAGATGGTGAATATTATGATAAGTATGATGGAAATGGTCAAAATCATGGTCCTTTTGCTAAATTTGTTAAAAGACATGATATTTATGCACAATACATAATGTCAGGCACACCCTAATAAAATGATATGGTAGAATTATGAATTGAGAATGACCTAGTAACTTTTTCACAAGCTATAAATAATAAAAATTATGATAAATGGTTAGATGTCATGAAAGATGAGTTCAAACCTATAGAACATAATAGTGTCTGGAACCTTGTGGAATTTCCAGAAGGTTACAAGAAAATTGGTTGTAAATGGGTCTTTAAGACCAAAATTTGACTATCTTGGTAAGCTAGAACGTTATACGACTAAAATGTTATACGGCTAGACTAGTTGTTAAAGGATCTACTCAGAAAGATATAATTGATTATAAAGATACTTTTCTCACCATTCTCTAAGAAGGATTCAGTTAGAATTATTATGGCTTTGATGACTCATTATGATCTAGAATTGCACTAGATAAATGTGAAACTACTTTTTTGAATGGAGATTTCGAGGAAGAAGTCTAATATAGAACAACTAATAGTTTACATAAAGGTTGGGAAGGAAGAAATAATGTGTAAAATGAAGAAGATAATACACAGACTTAAACAAGCTTCCCGACAATGATATCATAAGTTTAATGAGAATAATTTTTTCTTTTGGATTTAAACAAAAAAGTGTTGACTGGTATATATATTTGAAGATCAGTAGGAATAAGTGCTTTTTTTTGTCTTATATGTTAATAACATCTTACATGTAGCTAATGATCTTATTCTATTAAATGAGACTAAAAAACTTCTTTCTGGTTATTTTGAAATGAAAGATATGGGTGAAGCAACATATATGATAGGAATAGAAATATTTTATGATAGATCCCTAGTTTAAAACATTATTTCATGATTTTATATTGAATTTTGTAAATTGTATCATTTAAAAAATTTGGACAATCATTCTTGTAAATTATTTCATCAAATTAATAATTATTTCTTATCATTAATTAATTGAATTGATCTCTTTATATATAATCTTTTTTTTTCATTTCCTATAATCCTATCCTCCTTCATTACCGAATTTGAGTTTTTTATTCATTTTATCAATATATGTACGTTTTATATATTCATTCATTATAAGATATTAATTTTATTAATCAATTGAAATTTGTAACTTTAAGTAATTAAATTTCTCACTTTATGTATAATCTTTTTTTCATTTTTTATAATCATATCCTCCTTTATTAATGAATTTCGTTTTATCTTATTCATTTCATCAATATAAGAACGTTTTATATATTCATTCATTATAAAATCTCAATTTTTATTATTTAACTTAAATTCGTAACTTCAATTAATTAAAATTTTCACTTTATATATAATATTTTTTATTTCCTATTATCATATCCTCCTTCATTAACGAATTTAGTTTCACCTTATTCATTTTATCAATATATATACGTTTTATATATTTATTCACTATAAAATCTCAATTTTTACTAATCAATTGTAATTTGTAACTTTAATTAATTGAATTGATCACTTTTTATATAATCTTTTTTTTCATTTCCTATAATCCTATCCTCCTTCATTAATGAATTTTATCAATATATGTACCTTTTATATATTCATTCATTACAAAATGTCAATTTTTATTAATCAATTGAAATTAATAACATCAATTAATTGAATTTATCACTTTATATGTAATCTTTTTTTTTTCCATTTCCTATAATCCTAACTTCCTTCATTAATGGATTTTGTTTCATCAGGCATTTTATCAATATATATATGTTTTGTATATTCATTCATTATAAAATCTATTTTTTATTAAAATAAAATTTATAACTTCAATTAATTGAATTTCTCATATTATATTTTTAATTAAATAAATTTCTATTAAAAATTAAAAAAGTTAGGCTCGATCTGGTTGAGCCTTAGGCTCAACTTATATGACCCGATCGGGCTTCAGGTCGGGCCCGGCTCACTTCCATCCCTATGCACATCCAAACTGGTATGTTTGCAGATCTAATCTCTTGAACTGAAATTCTAGGTTTTCAGTTTTGGAGCAAATAAGTCTTATTGATGACTTTCTAAGTTTGAGCCTCAACTTTCATTGCTTTAGCTTTGCTAGAGAATCTAAATAGAATGACATCTTCTTCATTAACCAACGCTTTAGTGAAACCATATTGCCTTCAATTAGCAAAGGCAAGTGGGCGGAGGGGAATGCAATTTCTATCAACGAAGATTACTCTAGAGCAATAGCATAAAGGAAAAAGACAATAAGAAAAGGCACAACACCAAGGAAGAAAGCATAACAACAAAGATTATTAGGGCAGAGAAGTTTAAGGGAGGAAAAAAAGCAACCATGTTACTGAGAGGAGAGAGCTTTTCATACTGCCCATTTGCAAAGTTATGTTTAAAAAGCTTGTGTGAAATAGGTGGATGTACATAAATTCACTCTATTGACTTTTACCTATGTAGATTGTTGAAGTTTAGAATTGTACTTGTAACCATTTAAAATTGTGACCTAAAATAGTGATCAAGGTATTCAGTAAAAGATGTCTACCTTCAAGTAAAAAAATTAGGATTAAATTTCAAAAATGCCACTCATGCTCAATAAAAGTTTTAAAAATAAAATTTTAATTAGTTTATGGTATGATTTGTTAATTGCTTGTAAGTTGAAGCTTTTTATATGTTTATATTTATTATTATATTTATATATATTTTTTAAATTATTTTAAATGAGCTTATTTCTGAGTAATTATTAAAATAATTTGAGCTAAATTATAAGTTAGGATAAGTATTTAAAGACCTAGATAATTGATGAATGATACACGACTTAAGAAAAGTTACAAAAAGATACACAACCTAAGAAATGATTGTGCTAGAACTTGTATCTCTTTTTAAAAAAAGAAGCCGAAAGGTACATGGCTTATGACACATCCATGTTATTATGCTCATAGTAGAAAAATCATTTAAAAAATATCAGAAACCTTAGAAAAACTAGTCTTTTGTTATACAAGATAGAAATAATATGGTATGCCACTAATTGTTAATGCACCACTTAATTGTTAGTGTACGTTATTGGTTTTGATTTTAACCAACACAATACTGAAATGGAGTAGGTGGTTATTGGTTTGGTTTTAACCAACACAATAACACATATGGAGT
>JAOSBM010000003.1:20929617-20940002 GCA_027568955.1 Erythroxylum tenue
TCTGTCCCCTACAACCAAACACATCTGTCCTGGAGACGGAGACAAGATTCTCTGTTCTGTCCACCATCAACCAAACATCTATCTGTCCCCAGTTTTTATTCCGTCCCGTCCTGTTCCGTCTCATCCTGTTCCGTCTCCAGCTACCAGAGACGCTAACCAAACGCAGCGTAATGCTTAAGAAGATGATTCAGTCTACAGTGCTTAAGAAGATGATTCAGTCTACAGTGCTTAAGAAGATGATATTTCTACTGGGTCTTCCTCACATCCCCAAAAGTTCTAAATCACTAACTACACTCTCAGAGCACCCCCACTTATAAAGATCATAAATTCTGACTCAGATGTCCAAAAATTTCGTACTATATATCGCTAGAAAGCTAGAAAGATAAGCTACAACTTTCTAGAAGACAACTTTGTCTAATTTAGCCTAGATTAATACAGTTTTTTTTCCTAAAGTTAGAACACAAAATTTACCCCTATGGAAGACTTGAAATTTACACTATGCGAACTTGGAATGTCTTGAGCATAACCATTCAGCTACCAAATTGACTTCATTAAACTCTCAAATAACTCATTCAACTCCTTACATTCAACTACATTTGATCAGCCATAATTCCTATTTTTCTTTTCCATAACATCTCACTTATGTGTCTATATATACATATATATATATATATACACACACACATATATATATATCAACAATTCATGTTCAAAAACCATCTGCTCAAGTTGATAACTTCTTCAAGTATATCTAATTTCAACTCAATATCATGCATACACAATTCATATTTCATAACTTCAAAAGAACAAAGTTTTACAAATCTTTAATGGCATTTTAAGTCATAATACATCATCGTCTTAAAATCTCAAATTACAAAAGATTCTTGAACAAATAAACATGAAATGCGAGTAAAACATTGTGCTTTCCCAAAACCAACTCAAAATTCAAAATAAGCAAATTTGGAGAAATTCCCTTAGGCTCTTGATCACTTGATCTCTTAGCTATCACCTGAAAATGAGACAAAAAGAAGGTGAGCTTGAAAGCTCGTGGGTAATAATTTATAACGGAAAAATAAACAAAACCTTTGAAAACATTCACTTGTTATAGGAAATTCTGATTGAATCCATAAAACACATGCTTCTCAAATTCTCATCATGTAGTCAAATTCACAAACTATAAAACATGAATGCATCAACTTGTTCACATATGATAAGCACATAATCACATCAGAATGGTTTGGGCGAATCCGAAACAGAACATACTACACATTTCCTATAAGATTCCTATGTAGCTGTGAACAGAACGTACTAATGTAATCCCACATAACGGTTTTGCGTAGTCGTGAACTTATGGGAGTCTATGAAGGAGCTCCATGCCATTAGCGGGCAGGCGAGAGAAGGCTTTTGTCAAAGTGCACTTAACTTAACTTAGGGGACCACCACAAACCCACATAACATGTAGTTTATGACTTGTAAACTTGTTGCCCAAAATGGCACATTTTCGAAACTTAATTTCATAAACTTGATATCCTTTTAAAATCATTTCCATTTTTCATTTCATAAATAATTCACACAATTAATATACCAAACATGTAGCGCTTTCTCAAAACATTTAAAGGGCAAAAATACACATTTATGATGTAATCAAAATTATTAAACTTCTTTAATTCAAAGAAAACATTAGTGGCTTGTTTATTATATTATAAACATATACCCACCTTGATTTTCTTGCTTAAAGAATTGCTCAAAATGCCTCTTCTCTTGCACTTCTTGCCTTTCTTGATTTCCTTCATGAATTGCAAAATTGGAAATCCCACATAGCACAATCACTAAAATTGATTCTAGAATACTTAAACCCATGCATTTTCTAAACTCCATGAACCAAAATTCTCCCAAAAATCCAAAAGATTCACAATGATCTTACCTTGAATCTTCACCAAATGAAATGATTATTAGCTCAAATGGAAGCTCTTCTCTTCCTCTTCCTTTTTTCCTTCTTGAACAACCTCAAAATCTCTCTTAAATGCTAAGAAAATTGAAACTTTAGCTTGTTTTCTCTTCTTTCTCTCCTTCTCTTCTTCTCTTCGTATTTCTCTCTCTTCTTCATGATACTCTCTCTTTTTCTCTTCAATTCATGTTTTTCCCCTTCTTAAAAAGCAAGACTACCTTTCTTTCTTCCATTTCTACCCTTAATGAGCCCAAAAAGTCCATTTTACCCTTCTTTATAGGCTTATGTGCTTTTACCCTTAAGTGTCTTGCCAAAAACACCCTTGAACATTCTTATAACCTTAACACTTTAATTCCATTAACCCATGCAATAAAATCCTACTAACCTTGACATGATAATTAACTCCAAAAATAATTAATTCAATAAACCTCATAATTTATTTAATCATGCTTAACTTTAACGAAAAATTTTGGGGGCCAACATTTCTCTCCCTCTTAAAGAAATTTTGTCCTCGAAATTCTTATATGACTAATCAAGAGGTATGGGTATGCTTCCTCTTATACTCCTCCGTTTTCCATTTATCTCATTAGTCAAATAATTTCTTTCGAATCACCCTAATTAATAGAGTCAATCAATCCTTCCATGACTTATTTAGCTATCACACTATCTTATCTATTTCCTCAATATATTTCAGATTACTAACAATTTTTCCCCTGCTTGCATCGATAACACCAATATTAGTATAATTCCTCAGAATTCTCTTTACTTTCAGTACTCATACAATTTACACTTTTTTTCTTAAGTATTCAAACTATTCTTCTCAACTTCTCGAATACATTTAATATATCATACAATTTTGCTTGGATTGCTTTAATCTTCAACACTATAGTACTATCGGGGCAATTTTTAACTCAAACAATTTTTTATCAAACTCCATGTGCCCCCTGTTTAGTTCTCATAGTTCTTTAAATAACTAATTCCTCAATGAGGTAACATTATCTCATGCAATTTTCAATTTCCCAATTGACTTCCTTTCTTGAATGATTTTCTCAATTTATTCGATTTCCTCTAATTTCACATTGAATTATTCTACTAATTTCTCCATACATTTCAATTTATTTTCTATCTTGACTTCCAGTGTTTGTAATACATTCATTACGTTAAATTTGTATCTCCCATGGACCTATACACTCCTCATATTAGTAATTAATGTCTCCTCAAATTCAGGAATCCACTCATATAGTTGGATACTTTACCTCAAATAAAATACACGAATTCTCAGAAGTATATTCTACATCTTATGATTGAGTCTCCATTGGGATTAGTGTTGGATCGGAAAAAAATAAGCATGCCATATTTGGAGAACCGATAGATTTCAAATCTTTTTAGAAATCTTATTTGCAGCGGAAGCAATATATCCAAATCATCATGCCAATCTATATATGATATGGTATAAGGATAATAATAAACATAAACAAGATGAAGATTGTTACTAACTCCTTCGCTACAACTTTAATTCCTTGAACGCTATCCTCTCCTTCTTCTTGTATCCAAAGCCTTTGCTTTTGAATCCTTTCCTTTGTCAATTTATCCTCTCCTTGTTGTTGTATCCTCAACCAATTTGATTTGCCTCTTGTTCTTCTAGGACAACTTGGTTAACATAATCCTTTAGTGGGAAAGGAGAAGAAATGTTTAGAGGAGATTTTTCTTAGAAGAAATGAGCCAAAAATGAGACTCTTCTCATGCAAATTTCGGCTCACCATGCATGAAAGGAGAGAGAGAGTCAAACCATGCAAGAACACCTTCTTACAGACTCAATTTCGGTTATACATGGAATGGAAGAAGAGAATAGCATCCAATGCATCACTTTTTACTTTAATCAATCATAAAGTAGCCAATAAATGAGACTTCTCATTTATCTTTAAGATGGCTATATGAAAAGACTATTAACCTAAATATGACCTACCAATTTCGGGTTTGTAAGATGGAAGAAGGAAGATGGTCCATCCAATGCACATCTTTCTTCTTTAATCCAATGAATGCTAATAGGTTACATGCTAACATTAAAAGATAACCATTAAACCATTTAATGATAAGTTCATAACTCCATTTAATGATGATAAACCATAATAAAGACCATCTTTATTTAGCAATTTAATGTCAAATGTGCAGCTGCACAATCAGTCCATTAAAACCGAAATTGCTACTCCTTTCTTTAAAAATTTTATTTTAATATAATTAATCTAATCAATTACATTAAACCAAATTCTAGCCCATTTCTAAATGAGCATTTGGGCTTCTAATTAACTATTAATTAGTGTAAGCCCAATATTCAATTATAGGCTTATAAAACCTCCATTTATATTTCTTACTTAGCTTGATAACCTTCTTTGAAGCCAAGTGGGGAATTTTATTGGACTTAGATAATTCAAGCTCCAATAAGCCCATAATTAATTTAATCTCATTATAATTAATTCTAGCTTATTAACTAAATGTCATTCCACTAAAGACAATTAGTTGAGCTCTTGAATTATTAAATATTATCTGAGCATATTTTATGTACAATTGCAAACCCTATTTAGAACCTTATTATAGTCATCCGTACAACAAAGGATAAAATTACCGTCTTGCCCTTATATTGGTTTTTCCTTCTAGATCTCCCGTTTTACTTTATATGGTGATTAACACACAAGATCTCATCTTGGTGTTAAGACTTGATGTGTAGCTAGTCCATCAAACTACTGGCGCCAGTTTAATCATAAAATCTCCTTAAAATATCTAGAAGTGATGATATAACTATAAACTCTTTATTTGAGTTAATGTTCCTTGGTACATGTTTCAATTAATAATTCCAACATGCAGACACTGGATTAATACTCTATAAAATCCATTCCGATCATATCAAGAATTATAATGAAACACATATGAGTTCACCACTCATCAAGATTATGGTCCATAATAAGCGAATGCTTAAGTTATATGTTTTAAAATTAAAGTAACGACCCACTTTATTCTTAAAAACATACTTGATTCCAGATTCATTTAATAGTGCCATTATTGATAGTTAACTACTATTATGAATGAAACTTTTCATTCCCTTAAAGTAAACTCTTTTACATACGTGGAGATAAATCGCAACATTACAGTCTAAATCATAATCAAGTGATCAACTTGATTATTCAACTATGAATCAATTATTTTAGATTCTTATAATATACATGTTTCCCATACATCTCTATATATATGTATATTACTTATAAAAGAATCTTGGTACCTTATGACAATATATATAATGCTCATTAAAACCAAACTCTTTTATTCTATTAATAATAAATATTTTTATTACATAGCTATAACTAAAGAAGATTAAGGTACATGTAAATACACTTGCTTTTCAGGGCACTAAATTTACATAACTCCAACAATTAGGACTCTAATACCATTTCTGATTTATTTCTTCGATGGTCATTCTTAAGAATAAACTATCTGGTATGTTTAATCTAATTTGGTGAAATTCTTCTTCATAAGAAGATTTCTTGCTACTATCATCTATACTATTCCTGCAATCTTTATCAATCATTTGTTATCATCAAATTCATCCCATTTTGTCCACATATTTATGTCCAACAATTCACCAATTTATATCTTACACAATTGATACTTTGATCTCCAGTGATCCTAGACGATATTTTTCTCTTTATCTTTGAATTCATTACTCGTTGTAACATCATCAACAATCTCAATTCCACTAATATCTTCTTATACCAAATCTTAACTCTTATCACAGCAATTAAACAATCATTCTAACTTCCAAGTTCAACCTTTCAATTCCACTTTGCTTTTACACCTTAAATCTTGTCATTTCCACTTATGTCTCTATTTCTTCTCAGTCGATTCATGAAAATATTTTCACATCCATATCAATTCAAGTACATATCCACAACAAAATTTTGTCACCATATTCACTGACATAACCACAAATACTACATCTATGTCTAACATATTGGACTAAGTAATATTCCTTATTTCTAAACCTCCACAAACTTTCATTTTCCCATATCATGAAAGAGTATCATTTTTCTCACTAATTTTATTAGGATGGGCTCTTAACAATCGCTCTTGTGATTGACACATATCTCGAAAGTTGCCCATGTAAGATCCTACTTCTGGGCTCTAATACCACAAATGTTGGACCCCATTTTCGGAGCCCAACTCTGATGCTATAAAAACATGTGCTTGCGCTTGTTACCATGCATGGTTATTCCAATTAACCCTCATTATTCATCCTCAGTTCATCTTTATGCTCTGATACTACAACTGTTGGGCCCCGTTTTGAGAACCTAACTATCCAGAATATCATAAGACTTGAGCATTGTTCCTTATAGGGTTATTTCAATATAATCTTCTTAACCATCATTGGTTCATCTTCTTGCTTTGATACCACAACTGCCAAATATCAAAGACAAACTCCTTTCTCCTATTTCAAAATAGATTTTTGGGATACCTCAAACTAAAATTGCAATTTGACTTCATCATAACATTTTTTTCCCCATTGTCTTAAGTTTCTAATGACACCAAATTCATTCAATTTGGTTCAGAAATATGAAAATTGTAGCCCAAACATTTTCGAATGATCATTAAACTAAAACAGTAAACTATACCCAACTTTCCTCCAGAAATTGGAAGTCTTAAGGACTGAATTGATATTTGATTCCTTCATATCATTTGTAGCTCTATGTCTCGAGTTTATTTAGAAACAAAGATCATCTCATTCGGAGCTCTACAAATCAAGATACCATCAAAATATTGAACTATGTTTAGAAAATATCCAATTCATACTCTTCCAACCCATACCCTTACTTTGATTCAATCAATCCTTTTCAAATCAACATCAAAAGCTATAAACTTTCATGGAGAGGTAGAAAGAAATATGTTAGGAATCTACTAGTCCAAGAATCACTTCATTTGGAGGTCGGATAACAAGGTTATGGCAGAAAGAATCAAACAAAGTTTTATCCTCAATCATATTGAACCTATTTCAATATAAATTGGCATAACTTTCTCTAGAGATTTCAGATCAAGGTCATTCTTAGATGGTTTGAAAGAGGACTTTAAGATCTACATCTTTCATGAAGACTTGAAGGTAGATTCTATCATGTAGAGGGTTAAAATTGGACCAAACTATTTTGTCTACAGTGAATAAAAAGATGATTTAGTCTATAGTGCTTAAGAAGATGATTCAATCTACAGTGCTTAAGAAGATGATTCAGTCTATAGTGCGTAAGAAGATGATTCAGTCTACAATACTTAAGAAGATGATTAAGTCCACAGTGCTTAAGAAGATGATTCAATCTACAGTGTTTAAGAAGATGATTCAATCTACAGTGCTTAAGAAGATAATATTTCTACTGGGTCTTCCTTACATCCCCAAAAGTCCTAAATCACTAACTACACTCTCCAGAGCACCCCCCACTTATAAAGATCATAACTTTCAACTCAGATATCAAAAAATTTCATACTATATATCGTTGAAAACCTAGAAAGATAAGCTACAACTGTCTAGAAGACAACTTTGTCCAATTTAGCCTAGATCAATACAATTTTTCTCCTGAAGTCATAACACAAAATTTACCCTTATGGAAGACTTGAAATTTTCACTGCACAAACTTGGAATGCCCTTAGTATAACCATTCAGCAACCAAATTGACTTTATTAAACTCTCAAATCTTAACTCATTCGACTCATCACATTCAACTACATCTGATCAATCATAATTCCTATCTTTCTTTTCCATAACATCTCTCTTATGAATATATATATCAACAATTCATGTTCAAAAACCATCTGCTCAAGTTGATAATCATCTCAAGTTGATAACTTCTTCAAGTATATCTGATTCCAACTCAATATCATCCATACACAATTCATATTCCATAACATCAAAAGAACAAAGTTTTACAAATCTTTAATGGCATTTCAAGCCATAGTACATCATCGTCTCAAAATATCAAATTATAAAAGATTCTTGAACAAATAAACTTGAAATGCGACTAAAACATTGTGCTTTCCCAAAACCAACTCAAAATACAAAATAAGAAAATTTGGGGAAATTCCCTTAGGCTCTTGATCACTTGATCTCTTAGGAAGATGGGACAAAAAGGGGGTGAACTTGAAAGCTCGTGGGTAATAGTTTATAACGGAAAAATAAGCAAAACCTTTGAAAACATTCACTTATCATAGGAAATTCTGATTGAATCCATAAAGCACATGTTTCTCAAATTCTCATCATGTAGTCAAATTCACAAACTATAAAACATGAATGCATCAACTTGTTCATATATGATAAGCACATCAGAATGGTTGGGGTGGATCCAAAACAGAATGTACTACACATTTTTCATAAGGATCTTGTGTAGCCATGATCAGAATGTACTAACGCAATCCCACATAATGGTTTTACGTAGTTGTGAACTTATGGGAGTTTATGAAGGAGCTCCATGCCACTAGCGCGTAGGCGGGAGATGCCTTTTGTCAAAATGCACTTGACTTAACTTAGGAGATCACCACAAACACATATAACATTTAGTTCATGACTTGTAAACTAGTTTCCCAAAATGGCACATTTTCGAAACTTGATATCCTTTCATAATCATTTCCATTTTTCATTTCATAAATAAATCACACAATTCATATACCAAACATATAGAACTTTCTCAAAACATTTTAAGGGAAAAATGCACATTTATGATGCAAATGAAATCATTAAAATTCTTTAATTCAAAGAAAACATTAGTGGCTTATTTATTCTATTATAAACATGTACCTACTTTGATTTTCTTGCTTAAAGAATTGTCGTAAATGCCTATTCTCTTGCTCCTCTTTCCTTTCTTGATTTCCTTTATCAATGGCAAAACCCCATTCAATAGGAATCTAATTGGAAACCCCACAAAGCACAATCACTAAAATTGACTCTAGTATGCTTAAACTCATGCATTTTCTAAACTCCAGGAACCAAAATCCTCCCAAAAATCCAAAATATTCACAATGATATTACCTTGAATCTTAACCAAAAGAAATGATTATTGGCTCAAATGGAAGCTCTTCTCTTCCTCTTCCTTTTTCCCTTCTTAAACAACCTCAAAATCTTTCTTGAAGGCCAAGAAAATTGAAACTTTAGCTTGTTTTCTCTTCTCTCTCCTTCTCTTCTTCTCTTCGTATTTCTCTCTCTTCTTCATGACACTCTCTCTTTTTCTCTTCAATTCATGTTTTCCCCTTCTTAAAAGCAAGACTACCTTTCTTTCTTCCATTTCTACCCTTAATGAGCCCAAAAAGTCCATTTTACCCTTCCTTATAGGCTTATGTGCTTTTACCCTTAAGTGTCTTGCCAAAAACACCCTTGAACATTCTTATAACCTTAACACTTTAATTCCATTAACCCATGCAATAAAATCCTACTAACCTTGACATAATAATTAACTCCAAAAATAATTAATTAAATAAACCTCATAATTTATTTAATCATGCTTAACTTCAACAGAAAAAAATTTGGGGGCCAACAATAATGGCTAAATCCCTTTAGTAAAAAGTCTTTGGAAGCTCTGTAATTAAAAGGAGAAGTTATAGGTGAAATGGATTCACATGGTTCATTTGAAAGGAGAAAATGTGTGGAATATAAAGGTGAAACTAACATTTTCCCACACTGCCTTGAGTATCTTGAAAACTAGGAATTTTATATAGTCTTATGTCAAACACAAGAATAGTAATGGCTTTGGTACGCACTTTTGTTTTGGTAATTGGTTACCTGAAGGCCTTCTTTACAAAATTAGGGATTTCAACATAATAAGAGCTATAGTTCTTGCTATAACCACAGTGGTGACCTTTTTTATGATGAGCTTGGCATCATCATTTTACTCAACATGTTGGTTTAAAATATTTTGCAGATGCTTACAAAATGTATCCTTGACATTAGTAAAGAGGATTCTATATACTAGACTCTAGATATGTTCTTAAAATTCTTAACCATTTCGTACAAAAAACTATTGAGAGACTACTCTCCTAGAATACCTTGGTGTGATCTAGTCTAGAATTCTAATGTATATGCTTTTTATGCCTTTATACTATGTGGTTCAGTCGAATTCTGTCCAGGTTGGATGCTGTTGCTTGGATCCATGATCTCAGTAGGCTCGACGTGAAGAACACCTGCAAAATAATAAAGGCACGCCGGGGGTTGGTTACCGGCAGGCCCCTCCGACGCTCAAGTTAGGTTTCTGTTGAAGGTAATGGGCAGCTAAAAGCAGAGAGAAGTAAGGTAAGAGTCTCGTACCTGAATTATGGCCAAGTAATACCTTATATACGGGGTATTGCTAGGTTTAGGTTTTTTACGTAGGTCTTCACGCATGCATGGGAGGTTGTCTCCTGCAACTGGGCTGATGGCGAT
>JAOSBM010000003.1:20949195-20964358 GCA_027568955.1 Erythroxylum tenue
CTTTGCATATTATTTAATATATTTTAAATAATTTTTATATGTATAAATAATTTTTATTACAAAATAAAATATAGTTAAAATTAAAAATATTTTTTATTTTTATGTTGCCAAACAGTTTATTATATGAAGCTCTTTTTTAAATAACAGCTCAACTGACTTCTTAGAAAGGCTCTTTTTAGAAAAGCTCTACTGAAATAAGTCCATCTAAATAGGCACTTAATTTAATAGGATGAGAATTGAGAAATGAGTTGACATTCAAGATAAAGAATGGAATTTAGATTATGTTAGAATTCCTTATTGGAATAGAAGTATTAGTAAGTTAAATATGTTATTTTATTTCAGATATGTTATTCAATTGTTTAGAACTTATAGATTTTCTATTGGAATAAGATTTAAATTTTAGAAGCCCTTTCTTACTAGAATAAGGATTCTAAGAACTCTATATATATATGTATACTCAGCCCTTCAATAGAAGAAGCAATTATGAATTTTTCTACAAACTTGAGTTTTCAACTAGGTGTGATGCTTTCTTCTATGAGTGATTATTAGACCTTAGAAGTGATTTCTAGTTTTCTACTCTCCATTATTTGTGTTCCTCACAAGACTCCTGCCATCTTAAACCTAAATTCCAGCCATATTAAACCTGAAAATTCTAAGCCCAAATTTCTAGTATCACCAAACACTAAAATCCAACTATATCAAACTGAAATGTCAGTATTCCTAGCTGAAATTCACTCTCGAAATTTGGCATTCCAGCAGCCTAATATCAGCTGTGTCCTAATTTTGTGATTTTTAGCTACTAGTTAATACTTCGTCTATTTTTCCTATGTCAAGTTGTTTCCATTTTCCATTGTGTAATTTCTTCTGCGTCAACTTGACTTTCCAATCTGCCTCTCTGTCTATAGTACTACAAGTTTAGAAATGACATATAGGGATTGTTTAATCTAGGTAAATGTTGAAGTTTTCTAAGTTGATTTGAGGTGGAAGGGTTGATCTTCTAAATTAGCTATCAAATCAATAATTCAAAATTATCTGCTATGCTTAGCATCTTTGAGCAACACTCCTCATTGAACCATAAGCCTTCTGTTCAGTTATGTGACAGAAAGCCATACAAAATACGTGAAAGTTCATATTGATTGTCTTCTCGTATATATGCTAGTTTGGATGCCCTGTCCATGATTTATGAATCTAACTTCAGGAGATTCATTTTGTAGTTGCTGGTAATATGAAGAAACTATTGTGCATGGAGATTTTGGTGTTTGAGGTGTTTGGATAACTGAACTTTTGACATTTGCAGGCAGTTCAAAAGCTGATTGATGAGGAGTTTCAAGGAATTGAGCATTTTCGCACATCAACATTGCATAAGAAGATAGCTTCTGCTCGCCATGATTTTATAAAGCTGTCAGGTTCTGAAAACAAGCTGGAAGCTTTGCTACAGGTCAACTCTCTGATCCTTTCTTATTTTCTGATTGCTGCTTAGGACATAAATATTCCAAATTATGCGCATTTGCAATCGTGAAGTGAGCACACACAAGAATTTGTGTTGTATGTTCTAAAGTGTATTGTTCTTGCTTTTAACAAAACTGGAATTTATTATTCAAACAGCTTACTTCAGGATGATATTTCCTTAGTTTTATTAGACTGTCCTTTCCCTAGTTTTATTAGACTGTCCATTCTGTCTGGTTTAGTTGGACAAAGTTTTAATATTTCGAATTGAACAAAACTCATTCTCCATATATTCTATACCTGCGGTTCGGCTATGATTTGTTCATGTCATATCCTCCTCAACAATGTTGATGGCAGTTTCTTCCTCAGAAAAGTCCCCTGCTTGGTCCATTTTTCTATTGTCAAGCATATGTTATGGTCAAAGAAATTCCCATTAGTCCCAAAGGAATGGTTTCCAGGACATTATTACTTTAATTTTAAAGAATTCAAGTGTTATTTGATCCAGAAAGTAGTATAAATAACATAAGTCTCATAATGTGGGATAGGCTTGCTGGCTCTTATCATTAAAATTGTAAATAACATCCTCAAAATAACTGAGAAATTTGAAGTAATTCTGGATATCATGAAAATGATATAAATGCTTAAATGAACTATGTCTATTAGAAAACAAAACTTAGTTCTGTGTGCCATTTAACACCACATCCAAGAAACCAGGACTATGACAAAGAACAGAGTCAAGTATGCATAAGGTCTATTAGCTTGTTTATTGCTCTCCTGAGTCTGTGAACCAATGCAATTTGCATGGATAGTAGAAATTGTGTGAACTAATGTAATTTGCAAGGTTATAAAATCAAGTGGAACCATAAATTGTTGCATCAAAGTTGTTTAGACATTTAAATTTAAATGTTTAGCGTTGACATAAACTTAAATAATACTTGAACTTCTGGCTTGTTACTTATCTCTCTATTTTTAATTATAGAAATATATAACATGCTAAGTTAATAATTGTAATCTTGCAAATATATTCCAATTTAGTACTGGTTTAAATAAAGATAAGTATTAATGTATATTCTTATTTATGTTATTGATTCTTATTAAAGGATATACCTGTTTAAGAACTCTTTATAGCTGTTAAACCTCTATTCCTTAAATCTTTCCTGTTATGAGTTTGATATCCTATCTGGTTTTTAAAACATTAGATGGAATTTCTAACAAGAGTTTATAGAATACCCATGTTTTCTCTTTTATAGACTGTAAGGTAAGAATTCTAAAAGCAGTTGCAAGTTAATTATAAGTTATGTTATTGTATTAGGCTTCTTGGTTTAAATGGAATTCACGAAGCATCTATGTTTATCTAATTCCTACTTCTAGTCGGGGAAGTTAAAAAGTCAATTGTTTAGCAAAATGGCTTTGGATGATTCTAGTTGGCCAAATGGCCAGAGAAAATCAAATTTGGAATTGAAGTTTCTATTAGGTGTGTCATAGTTGTCAATTTCAAAAGGTTGGATAATTTGCATTATTTATTGAAATGGATGCAGGTTCTTGAGCCCAGTTTGGCAAAGGGGAACAGAGTGATGGTGTTCTGTAACACTTTGAATTCCAGCCGTGCTGTTGATCACTTTCTCTCTGAGAATCAGATTGCCACTGTCAATTACCATGGAGAGGTGCCAGCAGAACAAAGGTAAAGAGATGAAAATCTTATCTCATTTTCCTAATATTTTGTATTTGCAACTTGAACACATGTGTACTATGATGATATTATCAGGTTTTAGTAAGCACCTTATTTTATTTATCAAGTTAAGAGGAAAGCAAAAGCTTCTAGCTTGCCTCTTAGTTCCCAAATATGATCTGTAAACAGAAAAGTGTAATTTTCCTGCCTCTGTGCAAAGATGACTCTTTACAACTTTTGTATATCTGCACACATCAGTATGAAAATGTATGATTTTTCAAAAACAAACTCATTTTCATGTGCATGAAACTTTCTTCTTTTGAACAGTAGCTCATGCAAGTTGAATGCATTTCTAGAAGTCTCTATTGGATGGTTATTGTTAAATTATTTCCAGTTAAAGCATCAACCAATCAGTGAACATATGACACCTATTTCTGGAATTGTTTCTCTTTTTTTGTTTTTATGTTGGGATTGATTCTATAAGCAATCTTACCCTTTTCGTGTTCTGCACAAAGTAGGCTTTCCATTGTGTTGGGGAAATCCGTAGTTGTGACATGGACTTTCCTGGCCATTTCTTTATCTATCTTGCTTCTAAAATGTGTGGGGTTTCTCAGAATATAGCAGCATGCATTTTACAGTGTTAAGAGAACCTCTATTATTGCCATTACCAACTTATACGAAATTGATTAACTTGGGTGTTTCTTGGATAGCATCGTTCTAAATTTTGATTTCTCCACAGTTTTATGCATATATGTTATTGTTCCCTGTTGGAGATGGCCATCATGGTACTATTTCTGTTTGTTCTGAATTCCAACTTTTTTTTTTTTAATGTATTCTACAGACTTCATTTGTGCTTAATGTTATGTTCCTTTATCACTTATATTGGCGTTAGATCGTAAATGTTTTACTGACACATTTTTTTGGTGATAAACCTTACCTTTCACCAGCCATAATTTTGTAAGGAATATCTGCTGCATTTTAACAATGTATTTTCTATAACGCAGGCCAAGTTGTGTTAACAGCTGAAAAGCATTTTTGGACACAACTTAGGCAATAGTGTCCATTTATAACATCAAAATTAATTTCAAAAGCTTTTTTGTGCCCCTCTCCTCTTCAACTTGGCGTCACTCTATATGAATGGTCTAGAACTGGAGTGTCTCTATAATTTGAATTTCAATGTTTTGAGTAAGCTTTTATTTTGAACTAGGGTTGAAAATCTCAACAAGTTTAAGAGTGATGATGGAGACTGTCCCACGTTGGTGTGCACAGATTTGGCTGCCAGGGGACTTGATTTGGATGTAGATCATGTAATCATGTTTGATTTTCCCTTAAACTCTGTAAGTGACTACACTCTATGTACTTTTTTTCTCTTGTGCACACCTGTTTGCACATTCGTTACTTATTTTTTTGCAGTTTTCTTGTAACACTAGCCAACCTCCATGATGCTACTTGACCAAGTGAAAGTCATAGGTGTTAAATGTGTGGATCTGAGATCAGATCCTACGCTTGTTTCTCTGCCCTTCATTTAGAGAAGAATGGAGAAGAAGTTGGATATTGGATTTTCCTCTTGCATTTGAGATTAGTACGTTCTAGCTTCCTTAAGCTGAAAATAAAATATAATTAATGTGTTACATATTCTTGACTTCTAGATCGATTACCTTCATCGGACTGGAAGAACTGCCCGAATGGGTGCAAAAGGTATGCTACATGAAATTTATTGTATGTTGTAGGTTGACACTTTTGTTGTGGCAGACTAGCCCTAATCGTAATTCTGAAGGCACATTCTTTTGGACTTGCATTAAGTTGAAAAAATTTTCGCCATCAGATCCTTTTTATTAATACCTATTTTTTGCATATGGAAAAGGCCTGAAATCACACTTCTATTTTAAACTTTCTTTTGAAATCAATTTAGTATTTTCATCCATCTATTTCCTTTTAAGTGTTTGATGATAAGATGCTTATGTTTTCAATGTAGTCTTCTGGAAACTTGTAGAAGTTTCAATTTCATAGTTTTGAAGCTTTTGGTTGTCATATGCCCTTGAAAATCTACAGGGAAGGTGACAAGCTTGGTCGCCAGAAACGACAAACTGTTGGCAGCAAGAATTGAGGAAGCAGTAAGGAATAATGAAAGCTTGGAGTCCCTCACTCTGGATAATGTGCGTAGAGATATTGCCAGGGCTCGGATAACAGAAGAAAAGAGTAGCGGTGGAAAACTGAATAAAGCATCCAGCCAGATTAAGCCTGCAACTGTAAAATCTCCAGCCATCCGTGCGAAGGTTGCATCTTCAGGAGCCAAATCTGGAAAAACATCCACTCGAGCCAAATCTGTAAAATTATCTGCTTCAGCAAAATCGGTAAAACTCCACAAAGTTGAAAACACAGAGAAACCCCACAATAGAATTAGGTCGAAAAAACCATCTACTGGTTCAAAGTTGAGTGTTGTTGCATTGAGGGGCAGATCCTCTTCGGCTGACAAGAAACTATTGAGGTCCGGTTAGGGTCACGCATCACAGAAATTCTTGTGTGGGCAAAATTTGTACATTAGACAGTGCTCTTCTTTTTGGTAGTAGGATTTTCACTTCCTATTTATAGTAATTGATGGTAGCTTTTTACCCCAGCTTCTCTGCCCCTTCATCAACTGATTCTTGTAGTTTGTATTTATATATATGGCATTATGTAAACTGATTTTGTGATAGATAACCAAAACAAATCGATCTACTTAATAGGTCTACTGGGCTAAACATGAAAATTGAAGAGTCGTTTGAAGTCATGGTGGAGAGAAATCGAAGTGGAAGTCATCGTGTAGAGAAAATTGAAGTGGACTAAGGATTATACTGGCTACTGTTGAGTAAAAATCTCCATCCAAGTAGGTTGGTTTACGATCGTTGAAGTCGCAATGGAGATTAGAGTAGTTTGAATTTAGTAAATTTGGGAATTTTAATTACGTTCCAATTTAGGAATTTTAATCAGACAAAGACAAACTCAAATATTAGAAAGAGCAACGGAGGCTTAAAGGTTTTTTGGTTGTCTTTTGTTATGTCTGTGTTCTGTTATAAGAAGTTTATGAGTATATAGATAGAATGATAATAGACCCTGCACAAAGTTATTCTTCCGTAGCAAAATGCACACAAGCAAAACACAAATATGGCAAAATACAAATATAGCAAAACACAACAATGGCAGAAACAGTATCTATATTGATTGATCCTCAAAAACCAGTAAAAGAACAAGGGTAAGTGTGCTAGAATTCAAGGTCCTAATTCCTCCAGTCTTAGGCTTAACTATACGTAAAATGACAGAATCAATTGCCTGCTATTCCCCTCACTCCCGTACTGTTTTATTCCACTGTCAGAATAACTAACTTTTCCCTCCTATGACAACTTTACCCACCCTTGTTTTCCCCATATGACAAGGTCTACCCCTCCAAAGCATTGGACTTTCTTCTATGGTAAGTGAACCTAATTTATGGACTCCTATGGGTCATATTAAGGTCAACAGAGGCTTAAAGGTTTTTTGGTTGTCTTTTGTTATGTCTGTGTTCTGCTATAAGAAGTTTATGAGTATATAGATAGAATGATGATAGACCCTGCACAAAGTTATTCTTCCATAGCAAAATGCACACAAGCAAAACACAAATATGGCAAAATACAAATATAGCAAAACACAACAATGGCAGAAACAGTGTCTATATTGATTGATCCTCAAAAATCAGTAAAAGAACAAGGGTAAGTGTGCTAGAATTCGAGGTCCTAACTCCTCCAGCCTTAGGCTCAACTATACGTAAAATGACAGAATCAATTGCCTGCTATTCCCCTCACTCCCGTACTATTTTATTTCACTGTCAGAATAACTAACTTTCCCCTCCTATGACAATTTTACCCACCCTTGTTTTTCCCATATGACAAGGTCTACCCCTCCAAAGCATTGGACTTTCTTCTATGGTAAGTGAACCTAATTTCTGGACTCCTATGGGTCATATTAGTACCCGCACCTTGTCCTCAAGGGGAAAAATGGAAATTGTTGATCAATCAAGTCATAAGGCTCCCATGTTGCCTCCTCCTTCAGCAGCCCCTCCCAACAGATTAGAACCTCCTTGACTTGAGAATGTGACCCATTCCTCACCTCCAAAATAGCTGAAGGTTGGATGAATAACTCCAAGTTAGGGCCTAGATCCTTAGGCCAACTTGCTGTTGGGTGTTGACCCTGGGCTGCTTTCAACTGCGAAATGTGAAAAATAGGATGTATTTTGGACTCCGGTGGTAAGGCTAGGTCATATGCTACGGACCCCACCCTTCGGATGATTGGAAATGGTCCATAGAACTTAGTGGACAACTTCTCGTTAACCCTTTTAGCCAGGGATTGTTGTCTATAAGGGGCTAACTTCAAATACACGCGATCTCCTACTGTAAATTCAACATCCCTTCGATGCATATCAGCCCTTGTTTTCATGTACTGCTGCACTGTCACTAAATGGCTCTTCAACTCCTCTATCATGGTATCCCTCTCTTGTAACATTTGCTCCACACTAGCCACTACCATTTTCTGTACTCTATATCTTAAAATCGGGGGTGGTTCCCGACCATAGACCACTTTAAAAGGGGAAGTCCCTAAGGTTGAGTGAAAAGAGGTGTTATAGCAGTATTCAGCCCAATGCAACCACTTGTACCATTGAAGAGGCTTATCTCTAGTAAAACATCGAAGATAGGCCTCTATGGTCCGATTAGTGACTTCGATCTAACCATCAGACTGAGGGTGGTAGGCGGAGCTCCGATTCAGTCGAGTGCCTGCCAGCCTAAATAACTCCTCCCACACTTTGCTCAAGAAGACCTTATCCCTATCGGACACTAGGGACCTCGGAATACCATGGAGTCGGACAACCTCCTTGGTGAAGAGCACTGCTACAATCCCTACTGTGAAAGGGTGTTTCAAAGGCAACAGATGAGCAAATTTGCTCAATCTGTCCACCACTACTAAGATAGTGTCATAACCACCCGACCTTGGTAATCCTTCTATGAAATCAAAAGATAGATCTTCTCAAATCTGATTAGGGACTAGAAACGGTTGCAACAATCCCGCAGGAGTCAAGGCTACATACTTCTGTTGTTGGCAACACATTCAGCTACATAGGTAGCTACCTGTTTCTTCATTCCTTCCCAATAGAGCTCTTTAGCTAACTTCTTATAGGTTTTTAAAGTTCCCCCGTGCCTAGCTAGATGAGATTCATGTGCTTCCCTTAAAAGAAGGGGAATATACTTTGAAGTTTTGCTAAGCACCAACCTTCCATCATACATTAACCTACCATGTACCAAAGCAAAAGGCAACATACTGGAGGCTTCCATGGAGATTTCAGCCTTCAAAGCTTTCAACTGATCATCTTCTTCTACCTCTTGCAAAATTTCAGTTATATTTACCCCTTAAGAAACCCCCATGACTTTGCAGCCCACCATCTCCCCTTTCCTTGATAAGGCATCTGCTACTTTGTTGCTCTTTCCAGGTTTGTATTCCACCTTGAAGTCGTACCCCAACAATTTAGTAACTCATTTATGTTGATCCACCGCAATCATCCTCTGCTCAAGTAAGTATTTGAGACTTTGCTGGTCAGTTCTAATGATGAATTGTTGCCCTAAAAGATAGGGTCGCCACTTCTTCACCGCATGGACAATGGCCATGAGCTCCCTCTCATAAACTGATTTCCCACGGGCTCTAGGTGACAAGGATTGGCTGAAATAAGCGATTGGTCTGCTATTTTGCATCAGCACTGCTCCCACCCCAATTCCCAACGCATCAGTCTCTAGAATGAAGGGTTGTTGGAAATTGGGCAAGGCCAAAACGGGCAGAGTACACATAGCAGTCCTCAGTTGATGGAATGCAGTTTCTGCCTCCTCTATCTATTGGAATCCTTCGTTTTTTAGCAATTGTGTCAATGGGGCTGCTATTTTTCCATAATCCTTCACGAATCTCCGGTAGTAACCGGTCAGCCCCAAATACCCCGTCAACTCCTTGACATTTTTGGGCCTAGGCCACTCTATCATCGCTTGGAGTTTTCTTGGATCAGTTGAAACCCCCGTTCCCGATATCACATGCCCCAAATACTGTAACTCCAATTTGGCAAAGACACACTTCTTCATATTGGCATATAGTTTATTCTCTCGCAATAACTCCAATACTACCTTCAAATGGCTCACATGATCCTCCATTGTCCTACTATAGACTAAGATATCATCAAAGAAGACTAGCACAAACTTCCTTAGAACCTTACCAAATACCCTATTCATAAAAGCTTGGAAGGTAGCAGGGGCATTAGTGAGCCCAAAGGGCATCACCAAGAACTCATAATGTCCATGGTGTGTCCTAAAGGTTGTCTTCTCCATAACTTTCGGGCTCACCCTAATTTGATGGTAACCCGATTTTAAATCCAACTTCGAAAAGACCTTCGATCCAAAAAGCTCGTCTAATAACTCATCTATCATGGGAATGGGAAATTTATCCAACACCGTGGCCCGATTTAAAGCCATATAGTCCACACAAAACCTCCAGCTGTTGTCTTTCTTCTGCACTAGCAAGACCGGGCTTGAATAAGGGCTAACATTGGGCTGAATAACTCCTGCTGTCAACATCTCCTCCACTAGTCTCTCTATCTCTGTTTTCTGGCATTGAGGATACCTATATGGCCTGACACTAATAGGTTCTGCTCCCTCCCTAAGTTTATCACATGATATATCTCTCTAGGTGGTGGCAATCCCCTTGGCATGTCAAAAACATCCTCATATCCACTCAACAGTGACTGCACATCTTCGGGTAACACACCAGATTCCCTATCCTTATTCTGCTCCAAAATGCTGACATGTAACATGAACAATTCATCTTCCTCTGCGGTTTGCTTCATTAAGGTCTTCAGCCCAATCAGCCCTCAGGTTAGGCTGGAATCCTCCTTCAATTTCACCCATTTTCCCTTCTCCCGAAACTTCATAGTCAGATCAGCCCAATTAATCACCACCTCTCCCAAAGCTTGTAACCATTTGACCCCCAGTATCAAATCACACCCACTGAGGATCATAGGAAGGAAATCTTCACTTATGTGGTGCTGTTGAACTTCTAATAGAATTCCCCTACAAACTCCCTTACTCTTTATAGTGACCTCATTCCCCATAACTACTCCATAACCCTTCGTATCCTCCAATTCTAATCCCAATTGCTCCACTAGCCTCAAGGAAATGAAATTATGGGAGGCACCCGAATCCACCAAACAAATCACCTCCAATTCCCTTATTTTACCCCTCATCTTCATAGTTTTTGGCATGGTTAAGCCCACTATCGAGCTCACTACCAATTCAGCACTCTCTTCTTCCTCTCCCTCACTTTCGATTTCCTCCTCCTCATCTAATATCAAGAGAACTTGCAGCTGCCTATTCTTGCATCGATGCCCCGGAGTGAACTTTTCATCACATTTAAAGCATAATCTCCTATCTCTCTTTTCTTGCCATTCCGAGACTGAAAGTCTCTTAAACCCCGTTTCCCTAATACTCTTCCCATTTTTTCTCCCTCCCTTCGACCTTCCCTCTCCATGGACCCTCCTTTTGCTTCCACCATTCTGCTCATACTGATCTGTCTGCTACTCCTATAATTTCTCGTCTCCCGATTCTTCTCTTCTATCCCTAAAGCACTCTCAATTATCTCAGACAACCCTCAGGGCTTCAGCAGAGACAATTCATACCTGATGTGAGGTCGCAACCCTTTAATGAAGGTGCACTTCATCACCTCCAGTGTTAACTCCCGGCAGGATGCAGCTAGGGCCCAAAATCTCTTCCGATAATTCAGAACCGTCCCCTTTTGCTTGATAGACAAAAATCGTTGGCATGTACTGCCCTCATGGAGGGGTCGAAAATGCTGAAAAAGCATACCTTTCAATTCCCTCCAGTCCGGAATCACCCCCGTGGATTCGACCGTTCTATACCACGCCAAGGCTTCTTCGTCAAAACTCAGGGCCGCCAACTCCACCTTTTCTTCTTCCGTATACCTTCCTGCAGAGAAAAAACGTTCTACCCTATTGACCCATGTTTCTGGATCTTGCCCCTTGAAAATAGGCATCTCGATCCTCCTGGGCTTGCAGTCGCGCCTCCAGTCCGGAGGTCGGGGATCGTCGTATGCGTGCCCCCTTCTCCAGCGCTCACCAGGTCGATACCCTTCCCCTTCTTGGTACCACATCCTCTCTTCTGGTTCGGCCCTAGCTTCACCGGCGCACCTCTCATCCCTTCTCTCATCATCTCCCTCGCGCCAATCATTTCTCTGGTATCGCCCCCTTTCCAGCTCATTTTCAAGCCCTAAATGCTCTCCGACTAAATGTTTAGTAGTCGGGTCATACCCTCCTAGTATTTGGAGCCCCGCAGGTCGCCCACAAGCTTCTGGTGCCCACTCGACCCACCCAGCTTCCCTTCCTTCATAACCCGATTCCATCTGTGTATAAACGTCCTCCTTAATCTCCTCCTTTTGACCTCTCCTCAGTCCCGTCACCAAAGATTCTCCTTCAACCATTTTCGCTGGGTTAGGTTGTGTCGGTTCTGGGCATCCTTAAAAGGTGGTGATCGCTTGCATCAGCTGGTCAAACCTCCTACTAATTTCTTCCTTCAGCTCTCCCTTAACCCCTTCGAATTTTTGGTTAACTTCCACCTTCAACGATTCACGCTCCATTTGCATCCCCACTTTGATTTCTTCTACTTCTTTTTCCAGTACATCCAACCTTGTATCCTGCTTCTTTGCTGCCATGCCCAGGGTCGTATGCTCTGATACCAAATGATAGACCCTGCACAAAGTTCTTCTTCCACAACAAAATGCACACAAGCAAAACACAACAATGGCAGAAATAGTGTCTATATTGATTGATCCTCAAAGACCAGTAAAAGAACAAGGGTAAGTGTAACATCTCACCCCCGATGGGAAGGGTAGAATAGTAATTTGGACAGGGCTGAGAGTGTTTAGGATTGTTTTGAACTATTCATGCATATCCTTACATATGAATAGTAAAATCTGCACATGAAAATGACTGTACATATATTCATGACATTTCCCGGTATATGTGCCTCAATGTAACGATGATGGTTCCTCACTGAGTTCGCAAAACTCACCCAAAATTTGCAATTATTTTTCAGGCTTTGAAGAGTACCCCGTTAGACAAACGGGAGTATGCCTACTGCCTGCAAGTCAGAGATGACGGTCAGGATCAGTTCACGTCTGCATTAGTGTCATTCTATTCTTGTATAATTTGTCTTCCGCAATTTCTGTAATCAGTATTTTGTATTTATAGTGGGCCCAATCGGCTAGTGAAATTCTGATGATTGTAAAGATTGTAACGTGTTCACTGAAAATGTTTATAAATAAAATTAGGCCGATCTGGTTATGAATTTTGGCATGTTAAATGGCTTTTCTAAATACTGTTGAGTGTATTGTTATGACTGAAAATGGTTACAGATCAAGGCACTAATTTCCGCGCATATGATTGTATTCAAAAATTAAAAAAAAATTATACTGAATTTTTGACTGTATTCGAGTGCTCTAGTATGCCACCCTTGTGAGGCACGGACTCGGACATTACCCATTATATCGAGTTTGGGTCTTGCGAGAGTGGGGTGCTACAGTAAGTGTGCTAGAATTTGAGGTCCTAGCTCCTCCAGCCTTAGGCTCAACTCTACGTAAAATGACAGAATCAATTGCCTGCTATTCCCCTTACTCCCGTACTGTTTTATTCCATTATCAAAATAACTAACTTTTCCCTCCTATGACAACTTTACCCACCCTTGTTTTCCCCATATGACAAGGTCTACCCCTCCAAAACATTAGTCTTTCTTTTATGGTAAGTGAACCTAATTTCTGGACTCCTATAGGTCGTATCAAATGATTATAGATATTGACGAGAATAGGGTCGACCATTAAAGCGAGATTTAATACAAAAACCGTGAAGAATTCAACCCATCAACATAAGGAAAGTTTTACATCACTTGGGAGTTATTTTATATGTAATGTATTTACTGCTTTATTGTAGCAATTTCTACTGCTTCGATTTTGGCCGACTACTTGCAGCGTATATATGGATGCCAACTCTATTAGGAAAAAAATGGAACACTAATATCTAAAGAAATTACTTCCAAACTTGAACTTAGTCTAAACTGATTTAGTCTATTAAAGTGTATTTAACCCAAATTTCTGTAATTAAATTGGTTTGAAAAAAATATTTACGTCCAAATTCAATCAAGGCGGAGTATAAGTTTAAACTCAATTAATCCAAATTCAACACATTAATTTCAAATCTAATCAACCAAATCTACACCTCTATTTGGATATTCTCGAACCACAAACTATTTACAGCAGTGATATGAAGTGGGCAAGCAAAATGATCGAACCATATCAGAGCAGTTACAAGATTATGGGAGTAAGCGCTAGCCATTGAGATTAGGTTTAAAAAAACCTACATTTAACTGATTGTTATTTAATCTACAGCTTAAATTAAACTGGGATACCTTTGCTAATTCTTGGAAAAGCTTTACTAAGCCTACACGTCAATCGCTTTCATCAATAACTTCGTTCAGTTAGTATATCTGCGTTTCTCATTATAGGTATCCACTGCCAAATAAAAAAACCACTCAAAGGATGCATTGTGGCAGTCCTATAGTACTCTTCAAGTGCAGGCACTTACCTAGTTTCTATCAATCAAACCATAATTTGATACTATAACACAACAGTACCAAATGACCAAAGATAAGATAAAAAGAAGAAAGACTAGATAAAAGTTATCTTTGAAGTTAATTAGTATTCAACAAAATAAAACACATTAAAACAGAGCAGGAAAATGTGATTAATAGCAAAAGCATACCCCGTCCAAGAAACATTTAGATATGATCTTTCTCTCGAATTGGTTGTCAATTGCAATAATGATTTCTTTTTGTTTCCATGACTTGCTAGATCTGAGTTTCACTTAAATGATTTTATCGATCCTCGTCCCTAAAGTTGAGAACCTTTTGAGGTAAAATATTCAAGCTAGCAGCAAAAACGATATCTTTCCTTTACCCGTATATCCAAATATTGGGAGAGAAATTATTACGTAATATATGACAAGGTGAAAACTTAACACATTAATAAAACTTTCTTTAATACGGTAAAAGAGAAATAAGGTAGTTATTTAGTATTCCCCAGTTCAACTCTTTCTGCTCTATTTATAAAGCTATCAATCACAACACATTGCATGGCATATTCATCTCAAGAGGAAAAACAAAACAAAGAGGCAGAATTGAATACATTAATGAAGTAGAAACTGACGTAGAGAACTTGAAAGAACAGGATGTAACAAACTTCCAACAATAATTAAAAGTAACACAACATTATGATTTAGTGAACACATCAATTATTAATGAAAAAAGAACAAATTTATTGACAAAATCAAATGACAATAAATAAAAAATTAAGATACATTTTAATTTTTACTTTCAACCTTTTTATTATAGTTGCAATTTTTAGAATACAATATAAATTTGTAAATAAAAATTGAACGTATATTACTATAAATTTAATTTTACTATTTTTATATAATTTTTACTAAAAAAATATCAATAGGAAATTCATCATATTTTATTAAAAATAAATAAATAAAATAAGATATCTGCAAAATGTTTAATTAAAAACATTTTTTATTTTTATAAATTTCAATTTATTTAATTTTAAAGTAAATATAAGATAAACTAAAATAAATTATTAGTAATTAATATTAAATAATTAAATAAAAATTATTAAGTTAATACATAACTCTCAGCATTTCCATTTTTAGTATTCACATGCATAACTTTAAAGAAGTTATAGATTTCCATATCTCTCACCTACAATCAATGTTATGAATACCGTACCAGGTTCGGTATCGGATTGAGCTCTGGAACGTACCGGTACCGGATACTATTTCGGGATATTTTTTAAATTTATAAATTAGTCTCTAAAATTTTTAAAAATTACAAAATAGTCCATATTGATATATTATACAGTTGTACTGTATACTTTACTAGTTTACTG
>JAOSBM010000003.1:21049192-21063330 GCA_027568955.1 Erythroxylum tenue
TATTGTTGTCTTGTTTGAGTTCTGGTGTTGCTGTTGATTTCTGTGTTTAGAACTTGTTAGGATTTTGGGTCCTAACAGTATTCAAGAAGTTTCAATTAGTCATTACCTGAATGTTTTGGTGAGACAATAGAAAGTTAAAATCTGTCTACTCTTATATTGAAATGGCATCGATCCACATGCGTCTCTTGTGATATCCTTGCAAGTATAAAAGAATAGAAGATTTGGTATGGGACAGGTGCTTAGAAAGCTTTTAAGCAGTCTACAGAATTTGTACGTTCTTGCAAACAAATATTTATGTGCATAAGTTTACAATTTAGTACCAAAACAAAAGAAAAATTATAATGAATCAATGCAAAGATAAGCATTTTCATTTAAAGTTTGATCACCTAGCAGATATAATTGCTAATTAATGATCTGAGTGTGATACATTGAGATGGTAGTGGTCTTGTTGCATGATGAACTACAAATTTTTTCATACATTGAGATGGTAGTGGTCTAGTTGCATGATGAACTACAAAATTTTTGATGGTGAAATATATCACTTGTCTGCCGTACGTACCAATTCCTATGTCACTCCAGCTCTGCCTGTTGAAGCAGATCATTAGTTAACAATTCTTTCTGCAATTTAAATTCCAATCGAACTGTCTAACTTTAGATTGATTTGTTGAATTTTCCTCCATTTTGATACTCAATTGTAGAACTATGAAATATAGGTACTCGTTTGGAAAAATGTATGAAATTTGGTACTTTGTGTACCCTTGTCCATGAACATTTTGCTCAGTGAAGGTTAGGGGTTTTGGTCCCAGCACTGTTACCTTTGTAGTTCCCGCTATTTGCCAATTTCTACTATTGCCGTAGAGTTGTTTTCTATTTTTATTGTGATACAACTCTGCATTCTCTCTATAGAACCTCTTAATGGATATTTAAAAATTTTTAGCCAGTTAATTTCATTTATCAAGTCAGTGCGGAGAAATATTCTATCTCTGATGCAGTGACATTTAAGCTATAGCTTCCATTGCATCCGTCTGACGTGAACTTTCAGGAGATAACAAATGTGTGAATTGCGTATGTGATTTTTTTTTGCCTTTTCAAAATTTACTGAATCAATTGTCTAGCTAATGTATGATTATAACAATTCATATAAGAAAATCACAAAATAATCATAACAACAATATAAAAAAAAGGAATGGAATGTGCAAGCAAAGATTTATAATTGTTAGGCTAAAAAACTTTTAGTTTGTGGACACTTTTGGGAATTCCCTATTGTCTTTTTTTGTTAATATGTAACCTTTGTGTTATTCTAAGTATACATAAGCACGTAATGTTTAAGCCCCTAGATTTTTTTTTGGAAAAATGAAAGAAATTGTACTAATAATAGCAAAAGCTACAACACAACATTACAATGAGTCACAGTATCGGTCCACAATTCAGCGCAATCTGAGATTACAAGAGTACATTAAAGAAGAAAAAAGAAAAGATATTGAATTACAACATCCAAGTAGTCTTCAAATCATGGCTAAGTGAGCTTTGTTTGTTGCTGGCTATGAAAGGTGCTCGAACCCAATTGACAATGTTTTATGCTATCTGATATTTACAATTTCCTATTTCTTTCCCTCCATATGGAATAGATTGTGGTAATAAAAGTTGTTTTAATAAGTAGTCGATTTGGTACTCCTGGCTTAGTTCTGGCAATGATCACATTGAAGGTCTCCCTAGAATGTTGAGATAATCAAGATATAAGTTACAGCGAATTCATTGATTTCTTACAAATGAAATAACTTATGCGTTCTTATCATTTGTTCTTCACTTAACTTGTTTTGAACATCTCTTTATTCATGCACCTCTTTGTTATTTTTAATATTTTTTTCTATTGATTCATACACCTTTTCCTTGTCCTCAATGTCCATCCTTTGATTGCATAGTTAATTTAATTACTTTACTCTTTCAATGAACTTAATTTTTCACATATTACTTGCTTCTATTATGTTTGAGTTATCAACATCACAAAACTTGTTTTGTTATTATCAAAATAATATGTTAGAACCTCATTTAGTTTAATAATCTTTCCTTATTTGATGATGATAAAATATTTTGGTGATATTGCAAGTAGAAATACAATAGTTATGAATATGCTTCCCTAATGCCAAGCATATAATTCATTTATCATTTATTTATTAAGTTTCAATATCACCACTCTTTCTCTCGTTTTCTTAACATTATATGAGGATATAAGAATCAAAAGGAAAAAAGTGAATAAGCATCATTCACCTCTATCATATATACTAAGTCCTCATCAAAGTATGCATAAAAATAAAGTTAATAAGGAATCTTCAATATTCTCATATATCAATTTCAAAAATTATCTATTTTTCTCACCTTTTTAAGCACATAAGTAAATAGTTGCATTGAGATCAATTATGAAAGCATATGGTTACCTCCTTTTATTTGTGTCATTAATGTTCTTTTCTTTTCTTCACTTGATTAAACAATTAACTTTTTTTATAACAATTTTTTTGCATAGCTCACTGTGTGAACTCTTGGTGACTTTTTTCTTCATTGCTAGAGATACCTTTTTTATTCTATTTTAATTATGGCAACCCTCCATCTTTATCTTTTTCAAATCAATGCAACTTGATACCATTAGTTGCCCTTTTGTCCAATTAACTGTAATTTTCATTACCATCCTAATAGAAGACTACTATCCTAACATCCAAGAACATTCAAGTACATGTCCTATGATAATGGTATGTTAGAGCAAAACACATATCCAACTTACACATGGCATCATCTAACATAATTAAGAGTCATCAAAATTAAAACCATTTATTGCATTCGTTAGCAAAAGCTTTCACTGTATTTTACAATCCTTATACAAATTCTAGACAAGAAACTACAAAATACAAAATTACAATTCTTCTGATGTCAGCTGACAGACCTCTGAGTCATAACTAAGTCCGAAATGTTCCTATAATCCGGTTAAAGAAACTAGGTTTCCTGTCTTGCACTTGAAAAGTCACACTGTAATTTTTCATGAGTTTTGCGAACTCGATGAGTGTACTATCATTGATGATTTCACCCAGGTCAAATACACAAAATCACAGATCTCTCATATATTCATTCAGAACATGTATGTTCCAAATACTCACATTAACATGGCACATCATATAATCATTGCGAATCAGAACAGATATATACAATTACAGATGCATATGAGACTCCAGGTTTGTTATTATTGTTATGACCGTGTACCTTTCACATACAATATAGATACTGTCCCATTGGGCTCAGTCAGAATCAGAAGTTACGGAGCAAAGCTCTATATGTAGAAATAGAAATCATGGAGGCAAGCGTTTTCATACTGACTACTCCGATCACAACGCCTTTATCTGCATGCATTTTATGAAATACATCAAATTCAGAATATGCCATGTATAACAGTCACATATGATAGTCATCGAACCTAAGTCCAGCATTTAACTGTCGTTGAGAACACAAAGATCATTCAGAATTTAACAGCAATCAGAACACTTCCAATCATTTCTTAAATATTAAACTCTTCGGACTATAAGTTCGGAATTCGTAACAAATCACAAACAGTTCATAATTGGAAGTCAAACAAATTTAATCAATCCTAGGAAAATCATCTAGGTTGCCTCACAGTACGCTCCAATATGCTATTGCTTGGATGATCCGGCAATGTCTGACTGACGTCCAATGTGCTCCTTTATTTCATACAAAACACATAGACACATATCACACTTTTGCACAAATGTATAAATATTCCTTTATGCACATCTATGTATAGCAAATGTGTACAATGCATGTTCAATGACAATCATGGGTATCTTATTGTGATTCTTATCACATCTTTCATGTATCAAAACCTTTGTAAGTTGCATTCCTCAATAACCAAGTCACAGGCGTGCAACATCACGCACGCCCGTGCATAATAACCAAGAAAATTCACGATCGTGCAATCCAAAATAAATCAGTCATGGGCGTGAGATCTTAACTCATGCCCGTGCATATCAAATGACCATTTCAATTTTCTACCAACATGCTTTCAGGTTAACTTTGCATCGTCATTCTGATAAGGTAAATGACACAATTAGACAATACTTTCTTCTAGAAAATTGTTCTCCAATGTCTTAAGTTCCTAATGATACCATGATCATACAATTTGGTTTAGAAATCTGAAAGTTATACTCCAATCATTTGGGGGCTGTTCATACACTAAAATTGTACTTTATATTTAACTTCGAGTTAGATTCTGAAATTCTTAGAGATAGAATTAAAATTCGATCTCTTCAGAAAATTTGTAGCCATATATCTCTAATTCAATTTAAATTAAGAATCATTCCATTTGGATATCTACTGATCAAAATATAATCAAAATACCGAAGTATGTTCAGTGAAATCATACTAGTTATCAAATTCTAGTATTACTCAACATGTTCATCTTAAATTCAACAATCATTCCATTTTAGATGGTTATAATTTTTGGTGGAGATGAAGGAAAATGTGTTTCGAATATAATGGTTCAAGAATCAAGTCATTTGGATATCGGGTGAAGAAGTTATAACAAAAATACCAAAGGATGTTTAGAAACAAACAAAAGTTGAAACTTGCGATCATGTGTCCGCACGACCGCGATTCTCCACCTGGACCTGTGAAGTCGCAATTCACGACCCTTAACAGTGAAGTCATCGTGCCGAAGCACGATCGCGCTTCCTTCTCTTCTTCACCGATTATTTCTCTTCTTCTTCTCCTTCTATTTTTCTTTTATTTCAGATTTACACACTTCTAAATCATCTATACTGCATTTCTAACTCCAATACAAACTTTGAACAAATTAAATTCAAGTGTACCATTAAAACACTAAAAATCCGAAGCTTCCTCTCTCTACTGTAATTTTCCAGATTTTTATTCTTCACTTCAATCTTCTTCAATTAATTCAAATGACACTTAAACTAATTCTTCTAACTTCATTTTAGCTCAACAACATAAAACAAATAAAAAATCCAAAGTTCACACTTAAACATCAAGATCCAATTCTCATTCTTGCGACTTCCATTTTCTGCATGTTATTTCTCTTTCTACTTTCATCTGATGCATTTTTCTTCTATTTCTACTCTTTCATTTCATCATAAATTTATCATTTAATCAACTCTATACTACGACCTCATCAACATCTTCATTTATATTCATTAAACTCATTTGAATCCATCTCTATAACACTCTAAAAATTCACGTATGAACAGTATAAATCACCATATTCGGATTCCTCTAAACCAAAACAGAGTATATAATTTTACACCAACTTTCCAGCACTTTTGCATATCCATTTCAATATAACAACGGGACCTATTTCATACTTTTCTGAACAATTCCTATTTCACAAATCCATCATCTAATTCATTCATCACCGAAACTACACTTCTCTAACCTCATGCACGTATTCATTTACACAGTAAGACATCATTAAAAATCACTTGTTTCAACAGTCTCCGGCAGTGAGGGTGAATCAGTTACACACAAAAAGAATAACAATTTGCTATTCGGTGATGGATAACCAGAGGAGTGTTTTGATGATGGTGTTTTCGGTGGAGAAACAGACAACAGAGGAATAATAAACTATACCGAATCCTTACACTACGTGGCTATCTTGCATGTCTTACACTTGTCTCTATTCAATCCTGCCACTTATCACCACACATGTAAACCATATGTCAATATTTAACCAGTCCACGTGTCACACTAGGATTGGTTCAAATTTCAATATTTTTCTTAAAATTCACCATAAATTCTGAAATAATCATAATATTCTCCAAATAAATTTTTACCACAAATAATCTATAATTCATATTTTAATCGCATTAATAACTCAAATATACCCGAAAAATGTCAATGAACGCATGCACAATCTTATTAATGTGCATGTCATATTTAACTTAAACCTAATTTCTTAGTAATTTCTTATAATTCATTATTATGGCCTTCACATGGGTATCAGGATGTTACAAATAATGGGATTTATTATTTTATAAAAAAATTTGAGTTCACACATGCATTCCAAGTTTAATTTTATCTGTTCCATCTCTTCTTCCTTAAATTGGTAAGTCTCTAGAGTTTGCTTACAAAGACTGTTGTGAGTCAGTCTAAGATTCTTTTTTTCTTATTACAGGATGACCATTTGAGTATTGTTTTGCAATAGTAAAGTGATAAGGTCAATCCCACTAAGATAATGTAATTACTATTTTTAAGGTTCATATTATTATATAGTCAACAATAAAGAGAATGATTGATTAAAATTAAAACCAAATTAAATTAAATAGATTCAAACAACACTAAAAAAGCAGGCAAGTAATTAATACTACTAATGTTCCATCTAATTTTAGGTATAAAGAAATCTAGCCATTGATCATCCCTAAAATCATAAAATAAACAAAAGAGTAAAAGAGCTCATTTCAAAGGTTTCCCACAATGATGATCTTAACCTTTTGAATTGATATGCTTTGTTAGAATGATTTCGATCTTAAATGTTGTTAAACATGACTATAAGAAGTGTATTCTAAGGCTCTCTTTCCCTAAATTGCTCTAACCCTAATTACAAGATGAAAAGAAGTAAAATTAAACTAAACTTTGCATGTTTAATTAAGGTTTCCACATCCCTTTGAATAAGTCTTTTTGTCATGAACATGGTCTAGAAAACAATCATATCTTTAGTTATATATCAAAATGTTTCTCTATAGTCATTCTAAAGATTAAAACAAAGAGTCTAATATGTTTTTTGTGATAAAATATGTTTCATATTATTTATTTTTGTTACGCCACACAAACTTCAACTTTACCATGTAGTAGGTTGTGTCTTCTGAACTAATGTTTCAGTGTAGAACACACCTAGCACACAATATGATCTTCTTGCCATCTATTTTTGTTTAATGAAGAAAAAGATCTTATTGTATATCAGGGAATGCTTAGCCAAAATTAAGTTTTTTGTTATTTTGATTTGTAAATCCCTCCAATCTTTGTCCAACGTCTTTCCTTAAGTAACTTCTCTATAATTACCTAACATAATATTAAAGTTTATTTGAATAAAAAACATAATACTAAGAAAAATATATCTACATTACATGTTATCATGATATGTTTTGTTTATGTACTACTCTAGCAACAAATTCAATTTCTTCTCCTTTGTAACATGTTTAGTTTATCTAGGTTCTCTTGCAATATGTCTAATTCATATTTCTTACAATATGTTTAGTTTATCTATTGCTCTTGTAATATGTCTAATCTCATTACTCTCGCAATATGCTCAACTTTATCATCCTTACAATTTATTTTGTTTATTTTATTGCTCTTGTAATATGTCATTTCTTGTCTATCTTCTGATGCATTTTGTTTATTTGTTGCTCTTACAACATGTCTATTCCCATTACTCTCGTAACACATTCAATTTTATTTCTCTAGCAATATCTTTAGTTTATCTGTTGTTCTTCCAATGTCTATTCTCATTACCTCATAACAAATTCAATCTCATGTCTCTCATTAGATGTTTAGTTTATATGTTGCTCATGCAATATGTCTAATGTTGTTGTTCTTACAACACATTTAATTTTTTCACTCTCACGATATTTTTAGTTTATCTAGTTTCTCTTCCAACATGTTGTTGAGCAAGTTTTATATATAATAAAACTCTCGATAACCGCAAGTACACGGATCGTATCTTGTAGTATCAAAAAGTATCGATCCCACGAGGAACAAGACAAAATGAATTAAACCTAAATTTGTCTAAGGTATTAGAATATGATTTGAGTGAAAATAATAACAAAAATTAAAACTATTAAATAAACTAAGCAAATAACAACTGAGTTGCCAAATTGAATTAAGATTGATCAAATATGAAAGCTTATGATTTGTTCTTTCATTATTTACTTCACTTAAGTATTGTTGATCTTAGATTTCCTAAGGGATTGATTACTCTCTCTCAAGACCTAATCAATTTACCCTAATTGAATCCGAAATTTCAAATTTTGCAACCTCTCGATTCACAAAACTTCCTGACGTTTTCAATTAGATCTGAAGTTATATAGTGGATAATTAAGTTCTCATGTAAGATCTCTCTTCGAATGATCTTTAATTTGATAATTACGTGACTTATTAAATTGCCAACTCTTATTACACAACCTAATCTGATTACTTTTGACTCACTCTCTTGATTTGTTGTCAAAGTATGACCATGCACAATTATCACAACATCATAATTTTATATTGAATCAATAAAGATCAAAGTCATAAAATATATTTGCAATAAACCCTAATTTGGAACTTAGAAACTTATAAATGTAATAAACATCTGGGAATTCAGTTTACACATCAATTCTGAGGAATATAACAAAAGGAATAAAAGAAAAACTCAGTTTGGAGAGAGATTTGGAAAACTGTAATTCCTGGACTTTTTTTTATCCTTAAGGTTGCTACATTTTTTAGAATTCTTAATGTTCTTAAATAGTGTCATAATGGTTTCTTAGGGTCTTGGGGTGTAACTAGGGTTTTCTCCTTTTAATCGGTTCCAAAAATGACCTTAAACCTTAAAACAGATGGAAAAAGTCACATTTGGGAAGCCTTTGTCACGATAGTGATATTAGAGATAATCGTGACTCTAAAAAATTACTCTTTGTCACGATTTTGTTCTTCGCTTATATGATTTCCAACACTAACAAGCATATCAAGAACCTCAAGAAACTTAAAATTGAAATTGAAAACATGCTCTAAATCACACAAACACTTAGAAAATAAACAAGCACTCACATTAACACAATTGTAAGCTTATATATGCGAAAATCATCTAATAAACATTAGTAAAATACTAGAAAAACCTATCAAAACATACTGTAAACTATACCTATCAACATCCCCACACTTAAAGCTTTACTTGTCCTCAAGTAAAAACAAAAAAAAAACCTCAAACAAACTAAACATAAACATATAAGAATACATTCACCGTCGATGTCGGGTTCGGGTCTTGCGGGAGTGGGTTGCTACACATGCAACATGTAGTAATGAGACAATGGCATCAAACATTATAGAATCAATTTAGCTGCAAATATCAATCAATCAAGTTGTGCCAACATACGAACTTATGCATTTCATAATTAAGTACTTTGAATTGAATATACATATTAATCAAGAATTTAACATCCTATTCATTCACTTATAAAACTTTGCACATATACATTTATAATTAGTAACCAATGAAAAAATGCAACTATCACTAAGTATACCTTTACGAAAATTCTTACTATTTTCAAAGATCAATAGATTTTATTTATTGAAACATAATTTTTTATTTTTCTTTAATGTTAGCCTAGTCTTTTGACGTGGCAAACACCTTGTCATAAATGTCCCTCGGTTACTCAATTAGGTCACATTTTTTATTATTTAACTTGTTTGGAATGTCGTTATAGCCTTTTGACATGAAGACAAACATTTTGTCATGAATGCCCTTGTTTACTCGACTATATCACATTCTTAACTGGTTACCAACTCTATTCATAACCCAATATTTGTTTCAAAAGGGCCAGCGAAATAGTTATTTATTTAATACATTTTTTAATTTTACATAGCATACCTCATTTCGTTTTACTCAATCCTCCTCATGAAAGGTTACTAATAATGCTAACTCGTTCAATTTACTTATAATTATAAATGTATAAACCAAATTTTCTAAACATATCCTAATTAACATGTATATTTTAACAATGATACTTAAAACATAAAATTTACAAGTCAATATGCCTTTACAAATTAAATAACTATGTTTAAAGCTAAACTAATTCCATCAAATTATTGCCATTGACGAATTCACATAATTCACACGTATATAACACATGTTCAACAATGTCAACCTAATAAAAAACTAAGACAATATGATATGCAAAATTCACATACACATATGACATGCTAATGCATAATCCTTGAGCAAGTTTTATATCTAATAATACAACTCTCAATACTCGCAAGCATATGGATCATATCTTGTAGTATAAATTATCGTTCCTACAAAGATTATGCAATAGCTAACAATTTGAACTTAACTTTGTCTAAAGTAACACAAAATTGATTTGAATAAAATTAAATAACAAAAATTAAAAAAAACTAATAAATAACTAATAGGTGAGCTGCTAACAAGATTAGGGATTTATCAAAGATGAATGCTTAAGATTTATTCTTTCGTTATTTTATCCCCTTAACTATTATTGATCCAATTTTATATTGATCATAGATTTCCTAAGGGATTGATTACCCTCTCTCAAGACTTAATCAATTTATCCTAATTGAATTTGAAATTCTAGATTTTGCAACCTCTCGATTCACAAAACTTCCTAATGATTTCAATTAAATCTGAAGTATCTATTGGATAATCAAGTTCTCATATAAGATCTCTCTTCGAATGATCATCAATTTGGTATTTATATGACTTATCAAATTGCCAATTCTCACTACATAACCTAATTTGATTACTTTTAACTCACTTTCTCAATTTGTTATCAAAGTATGAGCATGCACAATTATCACAACATATGCAACACATGTTCACACAATGTCAACCTAATTAAAAACTAAAACAATATGATATGCAAAATTCACTCACATATGACATGCTAATGCACAATCCTCCCCACACTTAGATAATACATTATCCTTAATTTAAGAAAAACAAACAGCACATAAATAAAAATAAAAAGACAAGAAATAACAAAAGAAAAGGTTAAGAGCACAAAACCATTTATGGAGATCGAGCTGGTGACGATGTTGTGATAGAATTTGGAGATACTTTATGCCATAAAGTTACAACAATTTAATCCTTTTAAAACTAAACATAAAAGAAATAAAAATAACAAGTACTAATAAAATAATATGAAAATAAAAATAAAAAGTAAATCCTATCCTAATTCGTAGGTTGCCTCCCAAGTAGCGCTTGGTTAACGTCATTAGCTTGACGTGCTCTTCACGTTTATACTCAACTTGCGTCTATTAAGAGTGGTTTGTGTCCACCCATTTCAGCAAATTTCAGTTTCGTAGCCTATAAATAAGTCACATATTACAAGATAATTAGATGGACATAATTAATCAAATTAAGAAAACCTATTTAGTAATGTCTTTTTAAACAAATTGTCTTTAAAATAGGGAATAATAAAACTCCTTGAATCTTCTGTTGCATCTGGCAGTTTATCCTATAAGAAGGTGAACTGCTCTGTCTTTCTCATTCACCCTCATCTCCTCCTCTTCTTCTTCTTCTTCTACTTTGTGAATAGAGATTTATGTATCTTATTTAACCTTTATGTCCTTTGTTATCTATTCTTCGTTCTCTTCTTCTTCCTATAAAGAATTGACTACATCAATTCTCATAAATGAGCTGCCCTCCTTTGGATTCTTTACTATCTTATTTATATTGAATTTCACTTATTCACACCAATCCAAAGGATGAGGTTATCTTTATCGACATCTATCAAAGCTCTTCCAGTGTTCAAAAATCGTATACCAAGAATTAGTGGACAATTTCGATCCTCTTCAAAGTTTAGCACAATGAAATCCACAATAATGCTAAACTTTTCCACTTTTATAGGCACATCCTTCACCATGCCAAATGGTTTCTTTTTTAGTGATCCGTCAACTGAAAAGCATAGAAGTTGGCTTCATTTCTTCTGGTTCTAATTTCCTAAAAATCGACAAAGACATAAGGTTTATACTTGCTCCTATATCACATAACCATTTAGAAATCTCTAAATTACTAACTACATATGGCAAAATAAAACTTCCTAGATTTGTAAATTGTGAGGGAAAGTGGTTGGTAATTAAGGAGCTGCAACTTTTTGACATGGCTACTGTTGAATTGTCATCCCAAGTTAGCTTGCGTGATAATATGTCTTTAAGAAACTGTGTACATAGGTATATTCTTTAGAGCTTCCACAAAGGGCAAAGTAATTTGCAAATTTTTTAATCTTTTCCATGAACATTTCAAATTGTGTATATAATTTGTTCTTTTAAAGTCTTTGTGGGAATGATATTTTTGGTGGGTAAGGCGAAGGAGGAACATAGGAAGGGTCCTTGTTCTTTTCTTCATCCTTTTTCTTCTTCTTTTGATCCTCTACAAGGTGGGGTTCAACTTGTTTTTTTGTTGCTTCTTCTAACTATTTCTCACTCCTAAGTGTGATAGCCTTAAATTGTTCTCTTGTATTTACTTCCATGTTGCTGAGAAGGCTTCCCACACTTCTCATAGAGAATTCATTGGCAAAATGGCCCACTTGAACCTCTAGGTTATGAATATAAGAGTCATGATCTTCCGCTACTTGCTCAAAATTTCCTTCTATACTTATGAGCTTATCCATGAGCTTGTCTAATTTTAAATCCTATGAATTAGACTCGTTTGGATAAAATTTCAGCAAGCCTTAGGTTCCCATTTGAGTCCTTACATTGTTATCTATTGTTTTTGCAACATATTTAATCTCATTGATCATGAAACACATTCACTCTTATCACTCTTGCAATATTTTGTGTTTATATGTTTCTCTTATAACACGTCTAATTTGGTTGTTCTTGTAACACGGTTAATATCATCTTTCTTGTGATATATTTATTTTATCTATTACTCTTATTAATGTTGTTGATCTTTCAACAAATTCAATTCCTTATACTCGCAATATGTTTATTTTATTTATTGCTCTAGTAATATTTCTAATCTCATTGATATTATAATATATTCAATCTCATCTTTCTTACAATACATTTTTTAAATTTTTGTGTGGCACATCTAGTGCCTAAAATAGTTGCATATCATTAATTCCTCATAAAATAGCTCCAATTTATTGATTTGATCAAACTATGCGCTAATATTTATCAATTTGAAGAAAAATTAACTATAATTCCCATATTGACTTTTTTCTCCAACTTCTTAATCTTTTTTTTATTACTTGAATACTAAACTTAATGACCAACCATGGGGGCAGATTATTTCATATATTAATTAAGTTTTTTCAAATAGTTTATATTAGTCTTACTTCTAATCTCATTTATTAAAAATTAGCTTATTGGTCCTAATATCAATCGTATCCTCTCGAAACATTCATATTGGTTTAACATCATTCTTTTGAATCATTTACATTTTACACGTTTACTATACCTACTTCTTCAATCTATTAGAAGTTATCTAATGTTGACATTTATTTTCGTGTATTAACTTTACCTATTTTGTTGACTTACTAGAGTTTATCTAGTCGTGATCATTTACTTCTTGTTTCGCCTACTTGCTAACAATTTCCCAACATTAATACTTCTATTCAAATGATGATGAAGAATCAATAGGTGACTTGTGCTTAGAGGTAAAATGTCACTCGAACCCAAAGCCAGTTTATTCTCCCTAAAATGCGTTGAGGTGTAATAGTTGATTGGACATCTTAAAGTAGAGCACTATTTCTTTTAGTTCAAGGTGGGGATGCACATAACCAGCTCTAAAACCAAAGAAAATATCAAAAAAATGAAATAAGAGAAAATCCTTGGGAAAGATATCGAGTTGAGTGGAGGTCTTAAAAGGTTAAAACATAATTTTTAAATAAAAACATGACTTAAAATAATTTTAAAAGTTTCCAAAAAATACTATAACATATTTAGAGGGTGGTTTTATTAAAAACCTTTCTAAATTTTTTGCTGATTATGAAAAGGAATATGCATTATAAAAGATTAAAACATAAATTTTTAATAAAAATATGATTTAAAATAAGTTAAAAAGTTCCCATAAGAGAATGATTGATAATGAAAGTAAGAGTAAGGTTCAATCTATTACCTTTGGAATTCAACAAAGATGGAAGGATTTGGAGCTTCGAGGAACAAAGTGATGTCCATGCTAGTGAATGATTTAATAACTCTTCCACTATAAAAAGCATTAAAAATGACCTTTAAATTGTTAGTTCCAATAATGTGCTAAGATTTCTATAAAACTTCACATTTATGCCATATGGATTTAGAGCGTTGTCTGGGTTAAAGCTAAAAAGTGTTGGTCTAATAATAAGCAAGTGAGCATAACTTTGTAAGAATCACTAATTTATGTGTGGGGGGGGGGGGGGGGGGGGGGGGGGGTG
>JAOSBM010000003.1:21063430-21076972 GCA_027568955.1 Erythroxylum tenue
AAACCAATTCCACCTCTAAAGGTGTCAAAATCCTAATCAAAGTTACTGCCCAATACATGTCATCCTAAACAGTACCATAATCTTCTAAAAATCATAACTTCCTATCCCCTTGTCCAAAAAATTCATGCTTTATATTAATGTAAAGATCAGAACACATTCTACAATTCTCATGAAGAACTTAGAAGCAAATTCTACCTCTAACTAGGTCAAATTTCCACATGATTGTGGCTGCCTTGTTTTCCTTCACCTAATCCATAAGCAAAGTTCAATCCCCCATAACTATCAACTCCAATGTCGAAAAATGACACATTTTATGGAGATAGAAAGCTATCAAGAAAAGCTACATCTTTCATGAAGACCAGTTTAGCAAAATCTGCCTAAATCAACCCAGAAAAATTCCCAAAGTTTCAGATTACAAAATTCAATTCCAGAGCTACTATTCATCCCTACACAAAACATCACCTAAACCATATCCACATTTCAATCACTCATAACTATCAACTCCAATGTCGAAAAATGACACATTTTATGGCGATAGAAAGCTAGCAAGAAAAGCTACAACTTGCATGAAGAAATTAGAAGCAAATTCTACCTCTAACTAGGTCAAATTTTCACATAATTGTGGTTGCCCTGTTAAACATCACCTAAACCATATCCACATTTCAATCACTCATAACTATCAACTCCAATGTCGAAAAATGACACATTTTATGGCGATAGAAAGCTAGCAAGAAAAGCTACAACTTTCAAGAAGATCAATTTAGCAAAATCTGCCTAAATCAACTCAAAAAAAATTCCCAAAGTTTCATATCATAAAATTCAATTCTCGAGCTACTGTTCATCCCTACACACATTGACACATTCAAGTCAAAATTTAGAACTCTTCAAGCCAAAATTAAACATCACTTCCTTCACAAGAAATAGATCCAAACACCTCTAGTTTAATTGAAGCCAAAAATCATCTCATTTGCACATTTAAAGAAGAAGTTATGGCTAAATCCTTGAAACAAAATCAACTAAAATTTCCAGATTTTCCAGATTTTCATCCTAACTCTTCTTCTACCTCTTCCATACCACTTCCTCACTCCAACACTACTCAATTCACTCAATATATCAAACACAACTAAGTCAAGACCTCCACTTGAACATTTATCCACAAAATGGCAGCAACATACCCTTCATCATCCATCATTTTCTACACTCACCTACAACATCAATTAACTTCCAAAACATCTAAACCATCTCTAAATTACACTTACCACATTCTATATCCTTCATCATTCACATAAGCAAGAAATTCACACACACATACCCATATTCTCCAAACACAATTTCCATGCAATTAGTTGTAACTAACATCACAAATGATTTTAATTAACTACAAACTCATGATATAAAACACAACTCTTACCTAATTAATCTTCCAAAACTTCAAATCTTCAAAACTACCACAAATCCCTAACTCCCCCTAATATACACAATCCTCACCATCTTGAGGGGGTGAGGTTTAGGTTGGATTTTTCATGAAAAAAAAGAAGAGCAAGCAAGGGAAAAGAAGGTAGAAAAGATGAGCAAAATATTAAAAAGGAACATGGAAAAGAACCAACGAAGAAGGAGGGAAAATAAGAAGAAAACCACCAAATAGCCTTCTAATTTTAAAACCATCGTGGAAGACTATAAAAAGGGGTTGGGTTTTATGAATAAAACATTGTTTAAGACATGGTTAGGCAAGTGCCACATGTCTCATTTTTAGGTACTCAAATGGGTTCTTTCCAAATAAAAGTCAATTTCTACTCTAATTTTCTCCCAAATTTTCAATGGCTCTAATCAATAAATCCTAAAATTATTTATCTAAATTTCCATTGCCATTAGACAATCATTTCCACTATCGGTACACACTTATTCTGCCACTTGACATTTTTTCTAGTCTAGAAATTATCCCGAAATTTCAGAAAAATTTCTCTAAAATTCACTAACACATTTAAAACCTCAAAGACCCTCTCCAACTCAATTTTTCATCCACACAATCACATTTTTAATAACAATCACATTTATTAACCAATATACTGGGAAATGTCATGAATGCATGTACAGTCATTTGCATGTGCAAAAATGTACTATTCACATATATGCGGATATGAGATTATGCATGAACATGTAAGGGTGTTTCTAAGAACTCGAAAACCATTCCAAATGACTATTCTACCCTTCCCATCGGTGATGGGATGCTACATAAGTTGTTTTATATCTTTTATATTAGTGAACTTATTCTAAGAATATCTTTCGTAGTTCTTATACAGTTGTAATTCCTTCTAACCAAAATGACATTATGAAAGTAGGTAGTTCTAAGTTTAGCTTCTTTAAGCCAATAAGATCTTGCGTTTTTTTTTGGTAAGCTCAAAGTGGTTATTAATGACATTTAGGCAAGTTTAAGGTTTGTTCCTTTCTTAAGATATGAGATTTAATTTAATTAAGTTCTTCTATAAATTTTTAAGGCAAAATTTTCAGAGTCTCTATTAGTTTTAATAGCTACTTTGGTGTTGGCCTCTCCCTTTCTATTAAGTTCTTCCATCTTTCCCTTAATGGATTTTAGTTTTAGAAAACATTTGAATTGAGGAGTATCTTAATCAAAGAACTTCTAGCCACTCTTAAGGATGTATTTGAACTCATTAGTGTTAACAATGTAATGGTAAAACTTCAAAAGAGCCAACCTTATTTGTTAAAATGTGAATGGAAATCGACGTCAACAAATTATCATTAACTAGTGGAAGTATAAAGTTGATAAAGAATTATTAAATTATTAAAGCCAATTAGTATTCACTAATATCCTACTAAAAAAATTTTAAAGAATTTTTTCATGATATCTATCTTTCCATATGGAAAGAGGTTCAAAATAAATTATATCAGATAAAGAAAGTTTACTAAAGCATTCTCAACAATCCCTTATTCTTTGGTTCCAACCCATATCACCTCCTTGTTCCAAAACTTTATAAGTAAGATTTGAAAATAGAAACTTATTTTTTAGTTAGGATAGTCTTGATTTGTAGGTTGAAAATTGTACTAGATTAGGATATAGGCTTTTGTTTAACTTCTTTATTTGAATTATCATCAGTACTTAAGTGTTTTTTCTTTTTTGAGTTTAACTAAAGCAAAAGCATTTATATGAAAATTAACCTTTTAGTTCATATGTAATATGTTATTCATGACTTCGAGCACATATACTATTGAATTAATAATTACTTTATGGCAAGTACTAAACAACTTCATCACCTAAAATTCAATCTAATAAAATGTCTTCCAAAGTAGTAAAGTGACAAGCTTATGAATAGGAGACAAATGTTCAAGATATGCATGCTAAAATATTTCTGCTTATATTCAATCATTTCTCTTTTTTAAGTAGAGATCATATATTTCAACTAATGTTGAAATACGCTTTATAACATATCTGCTGCTTTTAATCCACATCATATTATTTTTTGCATCCTCTTAATTTCCTATTTTTTCATAGTAGCTCATTTCTACTTCCTTCTCTTTCCTTCTAATGGTAGCACATCTTTACTTCTCTTTCCTTCTATAGGCTCTCACTATACAAGTTAGGAGAAATGATGTAATTATTACCCAGTCCCAAAGCTTTATATTGCTTGTTCCTCTTTCGTATTAAGTTTTCTTTTTAATTGGTCTTTAAAATTTTATTATTTAGTTTATATTTATTTTTGGAATATGCTATTACTTGAATTATTATTATTATTATTATTATTATTATTATTATTATTATTATTATTATTATTATTATTATTATTGATATGAGTTTTATATGACTTGTTTTTCATATTATGATTAGAGTTTCTAGTAAGATTAATATAAATAAAGTCTTTTTTTGGATAAACACAGTAAAATTGTACTCAAATTTATTTTAAGGATGTCTTTTATTAAACTCTAGTTGTTTCAACTTCAATCTACTTTCATTCTAGCAAACTTCATTGAATTTTGTTATCCTAACATATGTTTTGATACATTAAATGGGCACAAGATCCTACATATGGATTTTAGATTCAAAACTATGTTAGAGGCAACTACTCCAATAAATTGAGATAACGAAGATATGGCATATGATCAGGAAGACTTAACATGGAGATTACAAGCTTTACAACGTTAAAAACTAGTGAAAACCCATTTGAAATTTTTGAAAGGTTAACAAAAATCCTTAAAAATTAAAAAATATATATAAGTTAAATATGTATTAGAGGAGAAACCCTTTTCATAAAATGTATTAATTAATCAAATAACACAAGTTGGAATTGGGAAGTGAATAATCGTATTCCTTAACTTAAATGGTGGGAGGGTCAAAAATGAATTTAATGTTAAATTTGATATAAAAGATTATTTAAATTAGGAGATTAAGGTGGAGAATTATTTCAAATGAATATTCAAATTCAAAAGGTGATATCTGTGTTGTATAAATTGAAGGATGTGAACTTAAATGGTGAAAGAGAGTTGAAGAACATCATATATGACAAGACAAACATAAAATTAATGTATCATGATATGATGTTTTGAACTCTTCTTATAGAATTAATTGGAAAGGAAAATCACGAGTTGGATGTGATTGTAAACCAATCAAAAGAAATTATCAAAAGGTTGCAATAACTCATAAAATTATCAATAATGCATCTAATATTGAAAAGAGAAGTGATAAAGAAAGAGTTTGTAATGAGTTCAAAGACTTGTTTGAGATTTATTCCAAAACTAATATTTACAACAGTACAAAATTAATTGTTGATCTTTTGCTTTTAGAAATACTATATAATATAGTAGAAATGCTAAAATGACCCTTGGAAATTCTAATTCACATATACCAAAGTGATCAATTATGATTTATCTTCCTAACGTCTCCTATTAAGCTTGTAAATTTACCTTCAACAGTTCCTAGAGCTACTCTCAATCTATAAAAATCTTTGAACTTTAGAGCTTTAGTAAAAGTGTTGACAATTTGGTCCTTAGATCTGACATGTTTAGGCTGAATCTCCTTCTCCCAAATGTATTCTCTAATGAAATGGTACCTGGTATCTATTTTCTTGCTTCTATAAAAAATTATATTCTTTCCTAAGGTAACAACTGATTAATGTATTCTCTAATGAAATGGTACCTGGTATCTTTTTGCTTGCTTCTATAAAAAATTATATTCTTTCCTAAGGTAACAATTTATTTGCTTTTAAAATTATCGATACAATTTTAAAAGTTTTTATAGCCTCCTCAACCAAAGAGTATAACAAAAATAAGACGCAGTTATAACATACTCAACTTCATAATTTGAAAGCCTAATACTTAGTTACTTTTTGAACTCCAATAAAATATAGTAGTGCCTATAAAGAAAACAAAACTACTAGTACTTTCCTAATCATCATCTCTCTCCCAATTTTCAAATAATTTGAAATTATTAATAGTAGTATAAAATAAACTATAATCTAATTTCCCTTTAATATATTAAAGAATCCTCTTGGACACCTTCATATAAATCAACTTTCTTTACCCTTTTCTCCTTATCTTCTTGTCCTTTAATAACATAACCTAATGATTGCTTCATATAAGCTTCTTCATAATTTTAATATAAGAAAGTTGAATTTGACATTGATATAAAAAATCTTTCATCTGTATTGAATCATCTATGAAATAATTAGCTTCATATTTTTCAAACGAACTACTAAAGCAAATACTTCATCATAATCAATTCCATTTGTTTGAGTGAATTCCTTTTTGACAAATCGAGCATCGTACTTCTCTACTTCTCCTTTAGCAATTTTCTTCACTTTTTAAATCCTCTTTACTTGTATATGTTGTTTTCCTTCTAAAAGGGTGATGATTTCTTCTGTTGATTAATAAATTCCATCCAAATTTCACCTTTGAAGGAATTTTAATAGAAAATTTTTCTTTGTTTGTTTTAGTTATAAGATGAGGATTTTCATGCAATGGTAATAAATGGATCTTGAAATCGATTTGTAGTCAAAATGATCAAAAAAGAAGAAAATTATAGTTTTTATCTTAAGGAACATTCCACTCCTATGGGCCTTCTTCATCCAACTTTACATCTATACTCATGATAGTTTTTTATTCTAAGGATCATAATACTTTTAACTGTTTGATATTTTTGCACAACTAATAAATATAAGTTTTCCACTTTTATTATCCAATTTGCTTCTTGTCTCATCATAAATGATAATATTCTTCCACTCCATACTTCTTGTGGAGTTATTTGCATTTTTTTAGATTTAGATTATTCAAATAAACTACATATTTCATTACCTTATTCCAAAACTTCTTTGGAATCCTCTTAATTTTTAGTATGTTACAATCCATAGAATAGTTCTATCTTTGCACTCTATAACACCATTTTACTAAGGTGACCTTAAAACAATCAACTAATGTTAAACACCAAGATAACCACAAAATTGATTAAATTTGTCTGATATGAAATCCCCTTCTTTTCATTTCATGTGTCTTTAATTGAAAAACCACTTTCATTGTCAACTTGATCCTTGATTCTAGAAGAATTCAAATCCTTAAGATTTTTTAAGAAATAAACTTAAGTTTTATAAGTATAATCATCAATAATCAATTAAATGTATATATTATTCCTATAAGAACTAGGATTGAAAGGACCAAATATATTAGCATTTATCAAATCAAGTGATTATGAGACTTAAGAAAGAGATTTCTTCTAAAACTATTCATAGATTGCTCACCATACATACAACCTTCACTTATGAAAGGTATGCATATACGAAACTTTTCTTAGATAGTAGCTCTAATTCATCAAATTTTAATTGACCCATCTAAGATGATTAGCTACAATGAATCATTTATAGAAGCATTTAAACATTTGGGACTACCTTTGTCAATTTTTAGTTTAAACATTCTTTTACATTAGTACTTTTCCTTCTTTTTTTTTGGTTGCCCACGAGGTGTCCTAGGCGGGTCCCAACTATGGGAAAGCACCTTTAAGTCATCCACACCCAGACTAATCCCCGCTTGAGCAGGGTAGGTCCCTTGCGGGAGGCAAAGCTCTGGCCCCAAGTTTTAAACGGCTGCATACATGAGGGGAGTTCGAACCCACGACCTCACTTAGGCCAGGAGAGCCCCTTACCAACTCACCTGCGCCTTTTCCTTTAATTCTTCCTTTTTCATCCCTTATAATTAGTCCACTTTACTCACTTTTATGTTGCAACCTTTATTTAGAAGTTGATCAATACTCAAAATATTTGTTTCCAATTTTGGAATATAATAACAAAAAATAAATAAATTGTTGATCTCCATCTTTTAATCTATTAAGATTATCTCCATAACTAATGACAGGATCTTTTGTTTTATCACCAAAAGAACTTCCTTTATTAGACTCATTAACACTATAAAATAAATCTTTATTATCAATCATATGATTGCTAGCTCTTAAGTTGATATACTAGGACTCATGATTCTTTTCTTCATCTACATCATAGGTTAACAACAAAGTCTACTCTTTGTCTTCTTTAGTCTTAACAAAATATGCCTTTTCATCATTATTTGACTTTAATCTACAATCTTTAGCGAATTACCCAAATCTTTGATAATTGTAACATTGACATTATATTTTCTACTATAACCACATTGAAACCAATCATCTTTACCAAGTCTTTTTGGCTTTTATTGTCGAAAATTTAATTCTACATCATCTGATAAAGTTTTGTCTCCTCTATCTTTTCCTTAAGTCTAACCTCGACCTCTACCTCCGACTCTTCCTCAACTTCTACCATATCTAATAAATCATTGATACATATGTTCTTTCAATTAAATTTTAGTTTTTCCTACAATATATGGTTAATAAGTTCTCTTTTCTTTAATCTCTCTTCATGGAATTGTAGATAACCTAAAACTTGTTATGCTATCATTTACTCCAAATATTTTAATTCTTTAACAGCAGTCACAACATAATCAAAATTTGAAATCAAAGAATGAAGAATTTTTCAAATCACATTAAGGATCTTTAATCGTTTCTTTATATCTTTTTAATTGATTAACAATTACCAAACTTTATTAAAAACTCATCCACAGATTCACAATCCTTCATCTTAAGAATTTCAAGGTTTGTAGATGCATTTTAATTACATTGTCTTTTTCTTTAAAAGAATTTTGAAGAACCCTCATGCATTCTTTGTACTTGTAGTAGTATATACTTTTTCACCCATACTCTCATCCACGTACATATACCTAAGAGTAAGTACTTTCACTTTAATTGCATTGTCTTTTTCTTTAAAAGAATTTTGAAGAACCCCTTATGCATTCTTTGTACTTGTAGTAGTATATACTTTTTCACCCATACTCTCATCCACGTACATATACCTAAGAGTAAGTACTTTGTATGTGCATTCTTTACACTTGTTGTAGTAGAAACTTTTTCAAACATACTCCCATCTAAGCACTTATGAATAAGAGAAAATGTTTTCTCATCTTTCTTTCCAGTCTTAGCAAAAGGGTCATTTTTGACCCTAAGGTTTACATCCACTAACAAAATTAACCCTAAGGTTTCAGAGAAAACAAATAAAACCCTAACATTTGGAAAACATTCAAATATCACCCCAAAATTAAGGAGAAAATAACGGGTATATGACATCGTCAGTTTTATGCCTAGTCAAAGATGATTTGGCATTTTTAATATTATTTTATTACATATGTAGGCCTTACCATGCCATGTCAGATCTAATGTGACAGTGTGAGACTCGCTTTCTTAACATAAAATTGTTAATTTTTAATTAATTTAAACCTCTAGTACCCACCGTAATTAATTAACTCTAATTTTGGTTAACCCAACTAATTAACTTAACTAATTAATTTATTAAGTTAACAAACAAGTTAACCCTAACTTTTATTGACCTAGCAACTAAATTAACTAAATAACTTATTAGGTAAACTAATTATAATTATTATCAATGGCAGAGTTATAATTTCACTAATATAGCTAAAATTCCTAACAATCAAAATCTCCCTATTTTCACTATTCTTCCCTCTCTTTCTTTGTCTTACAACTATAGTTATCGGTCACTAGTGAAGTCGTCACCAATCACCCTACAAAGTCATCGCCAATTGCCCAACGTACGTGTCACCATTTTCAACTTAATAGCTTGTTGAGTTGACTGAGGTAAAGAATTTACGTCTTGAGTTTGTTATTCCCTATCTGCTTTGTTCGTTAGATTCTATAGTGTGTTTTGTATGTTTTCTTCTTGTGGGTTGCATATGGGAAGCAATTTGATATTAGGACATATGTGTTTTGGGTTGCCTCTAATGTGGTATCGTCTTGAGTTTATTGTATCTACTTTGATAGATTTTGTCATGTGATTTGGTTGCGTTCTTCTTATGATTTGCACATAGAAGGCAATCCCATGTAGGGATATATGTGTCTTGACTTCTTTCTTGATTTATCTTTAGTTTTTACTATCTATCAATTGATCAAACGTATAAGATGATATTATAGTTATTTACTCATATTGATTTCTATTATAATTACATTTGTTTTCTTAATTGTAAAAGTAACCATTGTTACTAAGGAAGGATTTTACATGGATATTAGATTTGTAACTTATCAAAAGTGCATAGATTGAATATTATTCATTGTGTTAAGTCAAAATGACTTCACGATTAATAATTTTATGAAAATCAAATAATAATAATATTAGAAAGTAAGACAAAGCAGAGACGGAAGCTGAGACAAAAGTAAGACGCAGCAGAGATGGAAACTAAGACAAAGTGAAAACTAAGACGAAGCAGAGCAGAAAATAAGACACAAGAAAATAAGATGAAGCGGAGAAACAAAAGTAAGATGGAGTGGAGCAAAAAATAAGACGCAAGACAATAAGACGAAGCGGAGAAACAAAAGTAAGACGAAGTGTAGGCAAAAACTAAGACGAAGCGGAGAGACAAAAGTAAGACGAAGCGGAGAAACAAAAATAAGACGAAGTGGAGACAAAAACTAAGACGAAGCAAAAAGAAAGTAAGACAAAGCGAAGCTGAAAATGAGATGATAGAAAGTAAGACGAAGCGGAGCTGAAAATGAGACGATAGACAGTGAGACGAAGCGGAAGCGGAAGTGAGACGATAAAAACTAAGACGAAGACTCGATACCACGTCGGATGATTAATCAGTTTGAGTTAGTTACAGAACTCAACTGAATAATTGTTTCTTCAAAGATCAAGAAACAAGAAGAAAGAAGTGGTTATCAAGAAGCAGTCGAAGACGAAGACTATAAATATGAGTCGGAGTTGAAGACTGAAAAAGTTAGTGATTTTAGTGAATTTAAAGAGATTTTGAGAAACATTGTATTCATTGTGCTAAACTCTAGAGCTATTATTGTTTGTAACAAAGCTCGCAAACATCTTTCTGTAAGAAAGAAGAAAAGCTGAGAGCCTGAAGAGGCTAAGTGAGAAAAAGAATACTTGCTATAAGAGACCTGAAGAGGCTCGGTGAAAAGAATACTTGTATTTTTGTGAAGTATAGTGAAATCTCAGAAAGGATTCTTAGGACTGGACGTAGCCCACCGTTTGGGATGAACCAGTATGAAATTGATGTGTCGACTTCTACTCTCAACTCTCAACTTTATTTCTTTTGCTTATACAAGTACTTAGAAGTGAATTACAATACTTCGTGATACTGTTACTCATTAGTTTTGATAAAAGCAAGTTTTCAAAAATATATAAGAGGATTGTTTTTAAGAAAAAAAGAATACACAATTCAACCCCCCTTCTTGTGTATTCTGTATATCGAACATAAAGTTTATACTAACGCGTGATTTACTTCAACTGGTATCAGAGCTCGATGTTCAAGAACCACCGTTACAAAGTATAGATAAAGATCCATGGCAGAATCACACGTATATATAGCTGAAGGTGCCTCCATCACTAGACCACCTGCTTTCAATGGAGAAGACTACCATTACTAGAAAGACAGGATGTGACTCTTCATTGAATCTACTCATATCGGTCTTTGGGGGATTATAGAGAATGGACCTTATACTCCGGTAGATGACGAAGGAAATGCTATTCCATGAATCAGATGGTCAGCAGATCAAAAAGCGAGATTTCAGCTGAATTCGAAGGCTAAGTTCTTTCTAAGTTATGCCCTAAGCAGAAGTGAGTATGATAAAGTTCATGGATGCGACACTGCAAAGGAGATGTGGGATACGCTATCCATTCCACATGAAGGCGCCAGTCAAGTAAAGGAATCCAAGATAAGTATTCTTGTACATCAATAAGAACTATTCAAGAAGAAGGATGAAGAATCAATCAATCAGATGTTTGGACGATTTCAAACTATCATCAATGGACTAAAAGCTCTCGGCAGAACTTATGATAATCAAGATCACATTCGAAAGATTCTCAGAAGTCTACCGAAAAGATGGAGACCAAAAGTCACCGCGGTATAAGAAGCCAAGGACTTAAGCATGTTGAAGCTTGATGAATTGCTTGGATCCTTAAAGATACATGAAGTGGAACTCGATGCAGAAGATAAACCCATACGGGATAAATCTATAGCATTGAAGGGCAGACAAAAGAACCATAAGATTCAGAGGAAGAGGAGTTAATCTTCAAAAGCACTGAAGATCGAGGAAGTCAAGAACAATGATTCTAGTGAATCAGATCAAGATTCCAATGAAAAAGATGACGAATTATCCTTTATCTCGAGGAAGGTTAGACGCATGTAGAAGAAGAAGGCAAAAGGAAACAAAGAGTCCTCCTTTAAAAAGAATAGCAAAGATGAAGGCAAGAATGAGAAGACGTCGGTCATCTGCTATGAATGCAATAAACCGGGACACTACAAGTCCGAATGCCCATTGCTGAAGAGAAAGCCAAAGAAGAATAGAGAAAATAAGAAGAGCATGATGGCAACCTGGGAAGATCTGGATTTGTCTAAATTAGATACTGACTCAGAGGCATCGGTACAAGCTAACATTTGCCTAGTAGCCGAAAAAGAAAGTGATGAGGAGCTAACCTCAAACTTTAGTGAGTTACAAGATGCATACTCAGAATTACTAGAAGATTCTCATGCCATTCTTAAGCAATATAAGTTGTTAAAGAAAAAGTACGTAGAAAACTTGAAGAACACACAAGTGTTAGAGAAGGAGAACGTCTGCCTAAAGAAACAAGTAGACGAGATGAAGAAAAAGGTAGTTGTAAATAGATCTGAGGAGATCAATCAGTTGAAACAAAGGATCAATACTCTTTCAGCTGATCTATCAACATTCACGGAGAGTACGAAAAAAATGAATCATATGTTAGGAAGATACAGACACCTTAATGATAAAAATGGATTAGGGTTTGCTAAAAACAATAATCAACATAAAAAGAATTTCGTTCCTTATAGGAAGAAATTTTATCAGCTTCATTATCATCATTCTATGAAATATGTTAAGACTAACCCCAAAGGACCCAAGAAAATCTGAGTACCTAAGAGAAATATAATATCTCCTGTAGATATCCTTCCTTGGAAGAAGTAGCCAGCACTAATGGTACTTGGACAGTGGATGCTTGCGACATATGACGGGAAGAAGGTCTATGTTCTTAGATCTTCAATATAAGAAGGAAGGATCAATAACTTTTGGAGACAACCAGCAGGGCAAAATAATTGGAATCGGTAAAATTGGTAAAGATTCTTTTGTTACTATTGATAATGTTCTGCTAGTTGATGGTTTAAAACACAATTTGATTAGTGTCAGTCAATTATGTGATTCTGATTTTGAAGTGTCATTCAATCAAAATTCTTGTGTAGTCAAAACAAGGATGGGTCCATATTCTTTTCTGCCAAAAGACGAAACAATCTTTACAAAATTAATTTAGAAGATTTACAAAGTTAAAATATTTCTTGTTTTATATCAACTGGTGAAGAAAAACTAATTTGGCATAAAAAAAAGCTAGGTCATGTTAGTTTTAAACATATTTCTAAGTTGATTAAATCACAATTTGATTAGTGTCAGTCAATTATGTGATTCTGGTTTTGAAGTGTCATTCAATCAAAATTCTTGTGTAGTCAAAACAAGGATGGGTCCATATTCTTTTCTACCAAAAGACGAAACAATCTTTACAAAATTAATTTAGAAGATTTACAAAGTTAAAATATTTCTTGTTTTTATATCAACTGGTGAAGAAAAACTGATTTGGCATAAAAAGCTAGGTCATGTTAGTTTTAAACACATTTCCAAGTTGATTAAATATGATTTGGAAAGAGGATTGCCAAAAATAAGTTTTAACAAGGATTTCTTTTGTGAAAGTTGTTATAAAGGAAAACAGGTTAAAGTAATTTTTTCTTCTAAAAATATTGTAACTGTTGGATCCCGAATTCCGAAATTCGGAACCCAACTACTTAAACCGAAACCCTCATACTTATACATGATTATAAACTCAATTAAAGTCCTCAGAATAAATCTTGTAAGATTGACACTAATTTTCGCCAATAAAATTGATTTACTTAGGGCCCAAACTCAAATAAAAAGTCCATGACTCTAAACCAATTGGAATCAAAACT
>JAOSBM010000003.1:21077072-21095621 GCA_027568955.1 Erythroxylum tenue
TGTTTGTTTGTGTGCAAGATTTCAGGCAGATCCTAGAGAGTCTCATTATATTGCTGTTAAGAGAATTTTGAGATATCGATCAGGTACTACTGATCTTTGTTTAATGTATGAGAAAGGTAAAGATTTCATGTTAATTGGCTACTGTGATGCTGATTATGCCGGAGATAGGATTGATAGAAAGAGTATGAGTGGAGGATGTCACTTCCTTGGCCACAACCTCGTTTCCTGGTCGAGTAAGAGACAAAGCTCAATTGCTTTATCAATTGCAGAAGCTGAGTATATGTCAGCCGCAAGTTGCTGCTCACAGATGTTGTGGATTAAGTACTAGCTAGAAGATTATTCAATACGTGAAGATCAGATCCCAATCTACTGTGACAACACGAGTGCTATCAACCTGTCGAAGAACCCAATACAACACTCGAGGGTGAAACATATCGAAATTCGACATCATTTTCTACGAGACTACGTTCAGAGGAAGATCATAAGTCTATAGTTTGTTGAGACGAACTATCAATGGGTAGACATCTTCACGAAGCCATTGAGTGAAGAAAGATTCAGAGAAATCAAACGAAACCTGAACATGGTTATGATGAGTAATCAATGGTCTGACATGTCACAACCTAGTTGATCGTCTTAAAAAAGAAGTTAAAAAGTCGTAAGAAGTTAACCGTAACAGTAACAGTAAGTTATAGACGGTAACTTCTGTCATAAGAAAGTTTTGAAGGGAAAGCTTCTCAAAGCCTTGAGAATACCACCTATTCTAGAACACTCTTGACATACCCTGACATCGACTTTTGAAGAACTCTCATCAAAACTTTTCATTACTCTGTTTGGATATCAAACCTTCCCTTGCTCTCACTCTTATCTTCAGAAACCAACTTCACCTCTTTGAAAAATACATCTGTGCATTCAGTTCGTTGTTAACTACAGAAACAAATGGACCAATCAATGACTAGTGGAAGACTTGTTGATTTCGAATCCTTGAAGTAGGACCATATGGATATCGAACCAGAGATTGTGGCAGCCGGATGGAGAAACTTCTTCCAACTTCATGAAATAGTTTACATGAATGAAGTGTATGACTTCTAGAAGAATGTGGAGGTAGTGGAAGATACTCTAGTATCAGTAGTGGATAGATTGTCGGTGATAATCACACTAAAATCGATCTAGAAGGCTACTGAGTGTCCATATGTTGGAGAGAAGCTTGCTCATAAGGCTAAATGGATGACTCAAGCTAGCATGGAGGAGATTCAGATTAACTGACAACTATACGGAAGTAATAACCCAAAGGAGAAGAAGGCCTCAAGTCTTGTGCCGAAGGCTAGGGTTCTACACTCACTACTATTTCATTATGTTCTACAAAGAATAGGATTGAGGAATCTGGTGACGACGTTAGATGAGCAATGCCTATTTCATCTACTCAGTCGCCAGCCCATAGATCTTCCATATCTTATCCTCCATTATATGGTAAAGTCGAAGAAAGACTCGACCGCCCTACCGTATGGGATGATGCTGACAAGAATCTTCAGAGATTCTGGAATTCTCCTGAAGAGAGGAAACAAGATGAAGTTAAATATCAAAAGCGTCATCAATTCTGCACCAATTAGTAGAATGGGCTTGAAGAATCTGGAAAGAGAAGAAACAGATTCTAAGATGATAGCAAGGATTGAAGGGGAGCGTGCTAAAAAGGGAACTCCCTAAAGAAAATCAAAATCTCAATCCACTGAAAGAATGTCCACAGAAGGATTGAAGAAATCGTCAAACGATGCAAGAAAAAGTAAGACGATTTCTCAAAAAGGAGACAGCCAGGAGCGACAGACAGAGACCTCAGTGAACTTGAAGAGAAAGAGAGAATCACTCCTTTCGGAGAAACCCAAGCAAACAAAAAGGTCGCCTAGAATACGAACCCTGCGTCAACAAGAGGAAAAGAAGGGAAAAGAGTTGACTTATGAAGGAGACTTTGAAAAGAAAGCACCTCAGGCAACCAGGTCTTTAGTTTCAATTTTGAAGGAAGATTCAGCAAGATTGGCTAAAGAGACTGAGATTAAGAGGAAGTTAGAATTTGAGAAGAAAAAGTCTCAACCTTAACTTCAACAAAAAAAACTCCTAGGCTGATTGAAGAACATAAGCAGTAGAAAAGCAGTCAGAAGAAGAGCACTCCAACTGATGTTCAATAGAAGAAAAGGTCAGTTGAACACAGTCCAGCACAGGTTAATCCTTCTCAACCGATGAGAAAAGATAATTTGAAAATAAAGAGTATTGAAGAAGTCCAACCTGTCAGAAGAAGCAGCTCTCTAATCATTAAAGAACCCCTGAAAAGGTTAGCCAAGTTACAAATTGAACCAATTGTGGTAAATAATCGCTCTATACATCTGTTGAATGATGGAGAGATAAGGTTGTATAGGGTTTTGTGGGATGAGAGATCTAAACCATACCCAACACAGATGACCAAGCAGAAGTACATTATTTTCTCAGTCACAAAAAGAACTATGATAAAGATTGTATCTGACATTCAACCAAGACCTTACATTGCTCGCAATGAGAAAAAGGGGAAGAAGAAAATGTATCCGGAAGGGATAACAAGTGATCTGACAGAAGATCAGATTGAAGCTGAAGTGAGAAACATAGATGAGGCATGTTATGCAGCTCATCACAAAGGAACCTATGTTTCCCACTATATCTCAAAGGCATCAGGAAGTAGATGTGGTCGTCAAGCCACTAATGAAACGTCTCAGGTAGTTGGCAGAATCACAGGGGGCAGTACAGAACCATTAGAATTGGAGATATCAGTTACAATATAGAGACTCTTGTGCACCTCATCATGCACATTAGGCCCTTGAGTTCTATGTCCTCAATTGGAGATGTACTACACCTATTTGAAAAACAAGTTTCAAGACTACCCAGACCTGATGACCTTGATATCCCCGAACCAAACTTATCTTTCAAACCTCCTGAGTTTACAGTCATGGAACCTAATGTTATACCTTCAGATGCATACAGTACTACTATTGGTTTTGAAGTGGTACAGTAGAAGTATGATGATCCCTTAGTCAAAGAATTTGGAGAAATTAATAACAAGGTTGATGATCTGCGTGTTTCAGTGGGTGACTTGCATAAGGAAGTAGCTAATATACGATAAGATCTCAAGTCACTCCGTACTGAAATGAAGGAAATATTTTCTGAAATTATGAAGCACCTTCAGTCATGATTTTTGATCAATAACAAATAGGGAGAGAAAGAAGAAAATGAGAAAGATAGGAAGAGAAGAAGAGAAGAGAAGAAGAAGAGAAGTGTTTAGAAGTTAGAAGATAAAGTTTACAATTTTTTCAATTGTACATCGTCTTTTAACTAATACTATCTTTCTAAAAATATGATTATTTGTTATCATAAAAAGGGGGAGATTGTTAAGTCAAAATGACTTCACGATTAATAATTTTGATGAAAATCAAATAATAATAATATTAGAAAGTAAGACGAAGCTGAGACGGAAGCTGAGACAAAAGTAAGACGCAGCAGAGATGGAAACTAAGACGAAGTGAAAACTAAAACGAAGCGGAACAGAAAATAAGACACAAGAAAATAAGACGAAGCGGAGAAACAAAAGTAAGACGAAGCGGAGCAGAAAATAAGACGCAAGAAAATAAGACGAAGCGGAGAAACAAAAGTAAGACGAAGCGGAGAAACAAAAGTAAGACGAAGCGGAGACAAAAACTAAGACGAAGCGGAAAGAAAGTAAGACGAAGCAGAGCTGAAAATGAGATGATAGAAAGTAAGACGAAGCGGAGCTGAAAATGAGATGATAGAAAGTAAGACGAAGTGGAAGCAGAAGTGAGACGATAAAAACTAAGACGAAGACTCGATACCACGTCAGATGATTAATCAGTTTGAGTTAGTTATAGAACTCAACTGAATAACTGTTTCTTCAAAGATCATGAAACAAGAAGAAAGAAACGGTTATCAAGAAACAGTTGAAGACGAAGACTATAAATATGAGTCGGAGTCGAAAACTGAAAAAATTAGTGATTTTAGTGAATTCAAAGAGATTTTGAGAAACACTGTATTCATTGTACTAAACTCTAGAGCTATTATTGTCTGTAACAAAGCTCGCAAACATATTTCTGTAAGAAAGAAGAAAAGCTGAGACCCTGAAGAGGCTAAGTAAGAAAAATAATACTTGCTGTAAGAGACCTGAAGAGGCTCGGTGAAAAGAATACTTGTATTTTTGTGAAGTATAGTGAAATGTCATAAAAGATTCTTAGGACTGGACGTAGCCCACGATTTGAGATAAACAAGTATAAAATTGTTGTGTCGACTTCTACTCTCAACTCTCAACTTTATTTCTTTTGCTTATACAAGTACATAGAAGCGAATTACAATACTTCGTAATACTGTTACTCAATAGTTTTGATAAAAGCAAGTTTTCAAAAATATATAAGGGGATTGTTTTCAAGAAAAAAAAGAATACACAATTCAACCCCTCTTTTTGTGCATTTTGTATATTGAACATAAAGTTTATACTAACGCGTGATTTACTTCAACTGGTATCAGAACTCGTTGTTCAAGAACCAACGTCAGATTAAGGTCACCATATATATATATAATTTTTTTAATCCTGCATTACTATTATTCTATTACATTTGAATATGGTTCTATCGAAAATAATTTATCTGTTATATAAAGATAAGGCTGTGTACTATCGTAGCTTTGCCAGCTGACTTCGAGGTACCGTGACGATGACGAGGTCAATATTAATAATATCAATTTCGTAACCTGTTTGTCTGGCACGCTATCGTCAATTTCTGCTCAGTGAAACACTTCCTGCTGTAATTTCGAACTTGTGTCAAGCTCGCAATGTTTCTTCTTAAGGTACTTTCACTTGCTTCTTCGCCTTTTCAGGTTGATGCTATTTCCTTTTTGTTTTTCTTTTTCCGTCTTTTGCTTTTTGCTTTCTGTTTTTCAATAGGCTTGGAGAACTACTGCTTTTGGTTGTTATGGGTACCTGAATTTCACCAAATCTGCTTTCCTGTAAGTCAAGTTCCTATCTTGTTATTTGTTTTGAAACTTTTTGGTCATTGAAACGATTGCAGAGATGTTTTCTTTTATATGGTTTTATGAATGCTGATTATTCTGTTTCCTGTCCAATAAAGGAAAAAAAGACAGGATAAAGAAACTTCAAATTGGTTTACAGTATTGGTCATTCATTTCCTTATTTAATAGCGTGTTTTTTATACTGAAACTAGTAGTATACACAAGATGAAATTGTTTGTTGTGGATATTTGTTGTCTTTATTCCTAAATGTTTTTAATACTTGTTCAATTGGTAGGGAACACTCCAAAAAGTTCAATCCAGAAGATACGGAGACAAAAATAGAGGGGAAGAATTGTGTGGTAACTGGAGCAAATTCTGGCATTGGTTATGCAACCGCCGAGGGACTTGCTTCACGGTAATGTTTTTGTCTAAATTCCTGCATTCTTTTGATTTCTTGGATTTTTTAGGGACATTTTTGGATAAACATTAGAATTTAGCAATGGTTATCAGAGGCGCAACTGTTTATATGGTATGTCGAAGCAAGGAGAGGGGAGAAGCTGCTCTTTCGGAAATAGTATCTAAAACAGGCAACCAAAACGTTCACTTGGAGGTATGCAACACTTTTTTAAATTTCAGTTTTTTTTTATACCCAGGTGTTCTTGAATAAGGGTGCTCGTATTGCAATCAATGGAAATTGCAATTGGTTGATCTGTAAGTGCGGATCTGGTTAATGGGGCTAGCAGACTTGGAATTACCCAGTAACTGCCTTAAGCAGTTTGATTTTTATTCAAACAATTTAACCCTGAAATCTCAGATGTTAAATAGACTGTGAGTTACTGAAATGCTGATGAATTTTCTCCTTATGATATTTTCCAAGTTGTTATTTGAGGTATTAAATGCTCATATGTCCAAAATGAGCCTTGGATGAGCTAAGAAGTGGAATAGGATTTTCTATGGACTGAAACATCATGCGAAGTTGCTACTTGTCAGTTGATAATTTCAACTTTTATGTCTGGTGCCTAGGTTTCTAAATAGCTGTCCATATACTTGACATTTTATCATACTTTGATTCTCCTTACTGATGAATGAAAGTAGCAGGGGGTGGCAGCAAATATAAATCTCAAGTCTCAACTTACTAAAATAGTAGCTATACTTAGAGTTTTAGGCAACGGAAATTCTAACCAAAAAAAAAAAAGACCCTAAAGCTTTAACTAAGAAAATTACTTAATTGTAAATAAATAAGTCAAATCTTAAACAGAAAAAGTAAAATGGTTAAGTATTCTTAAACTTGTGCTTAATTTCATTTAGTTGTAACCTGCCTCACATTTCTTGCAGGTTTGTGATCTATCATCTGTTAGTGATATCAAATCTTTTGCATCCAAATTTTCTTCAAAGAATGTTCCAGTTCATGTTCTGGTAAAAGTTCCTTGCTCATTGTTTTCGTATATTATTTTAGAAAAAAAAAGGACATCATTTCCTATAGTCTTTTACCTTATGAGTTATGAAACTCCAAATGATTGGCGGCTTTCACTTGTTAATGGAACTTAATAATTTTCAGTAAACACTCTGTTTCCTTTCATAATCTTACATTACTCTTTAAAAACTACTACTCAAGAGAAAGAAAAGGTAACTAGATTTTTTTTTCGAAAATTAATAGATTTCATTATAAGAAAATATATAGAATCTAGAGGACAAGAAAATATATAGAATCTAGAGGACAAAGCTAGTATAATCCATAGAATCTAGATTACAGAGATTTATGGTTCTTAGTAATCGTCTACATCTTGAGATCGAGGGAATTTGCGAGACCACTTAGTCTCATAGTACTTCAATCCCCATATACTCTTCATGTTACTTGTCAAATTTGCAGCTATTTCTCTGGCTAACATGGCCAATCTGCAATGTAGGAAGATGTCCTGAAAAACCATCTCACTACTTCTACTTGTTTAAATACTTTGCAATTACGCTCTTTTCATATATAGTACACCAAGGCTGCCCAACTTAACCTGATAGCTTTGAGATCAACCACATTATGCACTCTAATTTTTTCCAACCAAGCAATAGTTTCACTTCAAGAATCCATTGGTTGGGCCACGTTGAGTATATTTTGCAACCGATCGCAGACTTGTCTGGTATATCTGCATCTAATCATGAGGTGTTCCAAACTTTCCAGTTCTGCATTACGTAACTCACAGTTCAGATTGCTAATGGAGAACCTTATCTTATCCCTTGTAAGCAACCCTCCATTGATTCCCATCTATAAGATGAATGAGTGAGCTGGGTTAAGATCACTATCCCATACTAATGTTGCCCACTCCTGCCTTGTGCTCTGTGTAGCCTGTAACAGTGTTTTACAAGCTTTTGTGTTGAACTTCCTTGAGTTATCTGTCAGCCACTGAATTTCATCCTGCTTTCTTTCCTGACATCGAGGCAACTCTTCCATGATGAAACTGGCACTCCTACTATTGTGGAAGAGCCATATCCACTGATTATTTTGAATAAGCATACTTATTTTGGTAGTTGGATTCACCACCAATTTCAAGTCTTGTACCTCCTCCACCTTATATAGAGGACCTTTATAGTGCCAATTATCATACCAAAAAGACATGCTTTCTTCATTTCCAATCTTATGGAACATTTGGCTTTACATCCATTGTCTGGTTTCTAGAATTTCTTTGAGAGCGCTTGACATATTCTGCCTTGACTATAGGATCCAGATACTCTTGTGCTGAATGAATACATTGTGTATCCATTTCACCCATAAATCTTCCTTTTTGTAAGATAACCACCACAAATTCTGCCCCCTACTCACCCTATGGTCCATCCTTGCAGAATGGATGCCTAACCCCCCCTGTTGCTTAGGTCTACAAATTTTGTCTCAACTGATCTTCGCTTTGCTTCTGCCTTGGTTTGAGCCGTTCCACAAGAAATCCCTAAGCCTCCTGTTGATTTCCTTAAGGATACTTTTGGGAATGGATAAATGGTTGATCTAATAAGTGGTAAGATTGCTCAGTATTGTCTAAATTAGCTGTAGTTTGCCTCTATAGCTAAGAAACCGATTGCTCCATTGATTGATTATGCCATAAATTAAGTCCAACAGAGGTTTACACTTCCTAGCATTAATTCTTCTTTGAGAAATTGGTACCCCCAGGTATTTGAAGGGTAGTTGCCCTTGTGTTAATCTCATCTCGATAGTTGTAGATGCTACCTCTGCACTTGAGTTTCAAGATAAATACTAACAACTCTTCAGAGGGTTGCATCTTAAACCTAAAATTTCTTATAATTCCTTGATTGCTTGCATGATTATGTCAATTGAGTTTTTCTCAGCCTTGCAAAACAATAAGAGGTCATCTGCAAAAGCTAGGTGTATGAGCTTCGAACCTTTACATCTGCCATGGAATTGGAACTCTGCATGCCTCCGTATGGAATTCATAAGCAGAGTTGACAAAACCTCCATACATAAGACAAACAGGTAAGGGAATAATGGGTCCCCTTGCCGCAAGCCTTTCCTTACTTTTTTTGTTTTTTTTGGTGACAATGAAGAGAAACTAAACTACCTCATAAAAGAAATATCACAGGCATCAGCCCATACAATCAAGGAGAGGGCGTCAGGAATAGCATCCCAAGCCTGAAAAGTAGAACCAATGTCATGACCTAATTTCGCCAAGCAATCTGCTGCAAAATTACCTTCACGAAGTACATGCCGAATAGAGCAACTCCAATTCCTAGCAAGTAATGCTTGAATAGCCATAACCAAAACAGACAGGGGATGTGAAAAGATAACATCACCATTCACCATCCGCACCGCCTCCATGCTATCAGATTCGACAATGACTTGCCAAAAATCGTGATTCCACGCAAAAATCAAACCATCTCGAATAGACCATAACTCTCCTTACTTTGATCTAGTTTGTAGATTCCCCATCCACCAAGATAGCCATAGAAGCAGTAATTACACATTCCTCAACCCATTTTCTAAACAAAGGTAACTAGATATTACAAAAGCATCTTGCTAATTAAAATCTAATATGTAATATCGTTGGCTCTTATAGGTTAACAATGCTGGTTTGATTGAGCACAAACAAATTACCACATCAGAAGGGTGTGCTCCCAGTCACTGATTATCTTCTCTAAAAGTCAATATTTCAATATGTTGTAATCGCTTAATTCCCTGGAACTCTCATGTTCTGTTTACTACATTGTTTCAGATTTGAACTGAATTTTGCTGTAAACGTGTTGGGAACTTTTACCACGACGGAACTGATGGTGCCTCTATTGGAGAAAGCTGCTCCAGATGCTCGAGTCATTACTGTTTCCTCTGGTGGAATGTACACAGCTCCCTTGACCACAGATCTACAGGTAGCTTCTATCTAAAATCTAGTATAATTGTTTGAGTTTCTTGATCCAATACTTATGCATCTACTGAGATATTTTCTCAATGCAGTTTGTCAATGGGAATTTTAATGGAACGGAACAGTATGCTCGAAACAAGCGAGTTCAGGTTTCTATGAAATAGTAACATTGGATTATTTCAGAAATTGGATTCTGTCTGTTGATCATTTAATTAGATAATTGTGCTATTAAATTATGATACTCCGAAATTAGTAGAAACTACAAGCATAGCCAATGAAGTATCCACTCTTGTTTTCTGGATGATGCTTACTCTTGTTTGCTTGTCATGCTCAAAAAATAAAAGAAATTATAAAGAACTAAAAAGTTTTCCTTCTATGATGTCTTTGAAAGATTTATCCAAGTCTGCATTTTAGAAGTGGTAAAACTCACTGCGGAAAAAGACAGAAAGGAAATAATTGGATGTAACAGAAACAAACTTAGATTAATTGGCTTTTCAAGTGAAAAGACTCTGTAGCAGAAAAGGAGATCATTGTTATTGTTGAGAAATACAACTCAGATATGTGCTTAGGAATACCGTCTAGATTTCTTTGAACATTTAGTATTGGCCACCATGGTTCATGGTAATCTCTATCATCATTTTACATAAAATATTTCAAAGGCCATTAATCTATAAATCAACTGATATCAAAGTTTTTTGGTAATGATTAAGGTTTTCTTGTAGAATATGTGTAGAATAGAAGTGTGCAACTATACTGATTTAAATTTGTACAAAATTTCTGTCATTGAATTTGCAATATCTTACGTTTTGTCAGGTTGCTTTAACTGAAAAGTGGTCTGACTTGTACAAAGGAAAAGGGATCTCATTCTACGCAATGCACCCCGGTTGGGCTGAGACGCCAGGAGTGGCTAAGAGTTTACCCAGTTTCAATAAATCGTAAGGACGTAGTATTACATACAATATCTATATAACTTCCATTTGATATTTACCAATGCCTTTCTTTCTTGTCCCGATAATCATGTTAAGGCTCTCGGGAAAGCTGAGGACGAGTGAGGAAGGTGCAGACACTATTATTTGGTTGGCTTTACAGCCCAAAGAAAAGCTGGTCTCTGGTGCATTTTACTTCGATAGAGCTGAAGCTCCTAAACACCTCATGTTTGCAGCCACACGTGGCACTCATTCGCTCATTGACCCGATCATGGACACCCTCCGTTCTATCTCTCGACTTTCTGAATAGGAAAATGTTTACTTTTTCGTTCAAAGAGGAAGCTTGAAACAGTGCTAGTGGTTAAAATGATTATATACTTCATTCTCTACTACTGTATCGGAATTTGCTACTTTAGTTGCAGAATCATGCCTTGCATGCAGTTATGCTACAATCTGCCTGTTCTGTCTCAATGTTTAATACTGATTTAGTTAAAACGTTCAACTGCAGACATTGCTTGCTTACCAAAAAATTCAATGAGGAACCAAACATGCCAAACTTGAGAACTTGTCCTACAAGATATGGAATATATACATACAACCGTATGTCCATCATCTACTTTCTGTATTTGCTGCATAGTTGTACTGCAGCCGCTCGCTTGGTGTAATCGGCAAAGCTTTAGCGTCTAAAAGATGATATATGCTTCAACCTAGGCAGTTCCAAACGCGCAAAAGACGTCATTTACGGTGATTATCATAGCATCCCAAGAGAGTTGGCTTTCTTAACCAATATTGTTCAAACCTCTGCCTAGCATACTCCTTGTAGTCAAAGTCAAGCGTGTTCACATAGGCCTGGAATCACATATTTCGATGAGACAACTCAACTGCAATTGCTAGTAAATGGTGTATATATATAAGATGCTGAATGCGTACCGAGATTATTCCCCATAAGCCCCAAAATAGATGGCTTGCAAGAGTATACTTTTCTGTGTCATGAAGCAGCTGCTCTATCTCATCTTCACTGGCTTGATTGCCTATACAAAGAAAATGTCCATGTACAGTTTTAAGAATCTCACTAATTTCTGAAAACTATTTAAACAAACAGGAAACTTAGAGACTAACCTCCAGAACTTAGATATGCTTCCACGAATCTACGTCGCTCTTGTAGGCCTGAAAATGCAAATAACATAAGAATCACTTAATCCTAAAATTGATGCCTCATCTTTTTTTTCTTTTTCCCTAATGTACCTAAAATATAAAAACTAGTTCATATGAAGGTAAGTGAAAGAATCAACTTGAATCAAAAGTCAGGATCATTAGAAAAAGAGACCACAAACAACCCTGTGCATTAATAATAGTCACTGACCTGGGTATTTACTATAGTCCAAAACATGCGGTGTCTCAGAATGATAATCTGCTGCCATCTCACAGAAGTGGTTTGCTAGGTCATATGCAACAGGATTGTAACTTGCATACTCGTAATCCTAGTTATTGGAAAAAAAATGTATCAGAATAATTTCATGGTCATGAAATCGAGACCCAACTTAAAGGAAACGAAACAAAAAGGAAATTAAAAAACATATATAATCTAACATAGGGCTTGGAAGTGTACTTAAAACAAAGAAAATAGAAGCAAATGCAAACATCTAAGAAACTGCTAGGAGAAATGACACCCCAAACAAAACCCAGGATGTGCGTCAGGAAGAGATAAGGCATCCAATGCTTTGAAAATCATACTCAGGTTACAGAATTAAAAGGAAATACGACAATATGTCAAAATATATGGCATCCTAATTCCTAAAATTACTGAAAATATCAGGAAGTGCATCATAAGACTAATAGAATGAGGGACCACATTCCTCACAATTAAAGAATGAAAACAAAACTGAGGGAAAAGTAACAACATTCAACTGGGGCAAATAGAAAATGGATGGGATGATATCATCGAACATCTGATCAAGAAAGAGTAATACCTCAGGGAAAAAGCAAACCTTTTCTTTTGGCTTCACTTTTTGTTTTGTTTCCATTTATATGATTAGTGCAGTTGACATCTTTAGCTGCAACTGTTTAAAATTGCAATAAAATTACCATGCAAGCATCACAGTTTGTTTCAAGCATGAGGCAAAATTTCAGACACTGTCATTTTATGCTTCTTTGCAACTCGTTGCTTTACCATGGGACTAGTGAAAAAAAGTGCAAAACAAAACAAGAAGAGTTTACTTAAGAAGATATCGAATGATAAACTACAATACGTAGCTAGCTAACCACAAAAATTTTGAGTTTTTCTCAGTTAACCCAATTTATATTTGGCCAACTTTTGTTACACTGAAAATTGCTGGAGATTGAACTCTAAACGAAATGCAACTTTTCCCTAATCTAGCCCTCTTTCTCTCATCATAGTGACTGTTGTCTGTTCCTGTAATTAGCATATTTTGCAGTCCTTGTGATCAATGTGAGCACAAACCAAGATGTCAGTCAAATTGCAAACAACCAATTAATATATCCTAAAGTCAAAATTGAAAGAAAGGATGTTTTATATAACCGTCAATTGCGTAGCAGAAATATCGGGCTTCCAAGATTTCATCTCCAAATATTATCTAGCATCACTTAGGCATTTCATTGGTGACATTACAGACATGCACTGACATACAATTGTAACAAATACCTGGAAATTTATTGAGTTAAATAATGGTATCAAGCCAACAAAAATATCATTTAGCAAAAGAACACAGGAGACTTACAATCAGGGTGATCGCTCTTATTTCTTCATCCATCATTATGTTACCATATTGAAGGTCATTATGGCAAAAGCCAATTTCTTGATGCTTTTGGGACAGCTCTTTTTCTAAATTATTGATTTCTTCTAGTAGAACATCCATGTAAAAAGCCTTTGCATCTTTAGGGGAACAAATGCTTCTAGCCTTCCTAACCCAATCCCTAGCGAATACGAAGACAGAATAGATAAATTGTTGACAGAGGCACTAAAATGTACTTTGGAAAAGGAAGATTTACTTTCTGATGATAATACCTTATTCTTCTCCAAAGGAGTATATTTCTGGGACCTGGCACATCAAGATTGTGGAATTCCCTTGTTTTTGCTGCTATCAGATCAGATATCCCAAGGTCACGGAGGTCAGCAGCTGATAGGGTCTGGAAATTGAACCACAAAAGGATGGATGCGGTAAGTAGCATTAGTCATCAAAATAAAGATTGGTAGTATTATTTAGGGTGATACGCAGCACATCTAAATAAAGATCAAGGAGGGGATGAATAGGAAACCTAAGATCCATGAAATTTGTTGAAAATAAGTATGACCTGAATTTAGGAAAACTGGACATGATCAATCACATGTTCTTAATTTAAATAGCAAAAACCAACTTGTTCAGAACCAAATACTAGTAAACACGTAGCCGCTTTTCATTTAGTTCAAAGGGTGTCCTAACTAGCACTGAAACTTCATTTCTTACCTTCCCACATACTTGCAATCTCAAATAACATCTTAAGGTAATCGATCAGATTCCACATCTAAAATAACTAGCCAATGGTGCAACATAGGATAATATAAAGATATGCCTCGAATACCATAGCTACCCCTACTAGAATTGAAAATAAGCATAAAATGCAGTTACCCTCGCATGAATGAACTCTTCAACTCTTCCTTCCGGAAACCGTCCAAGAAGCCGAGGCCCTTGTCCATGCCTAGACATGCACTCAAATGTCCTAATCTCATCATCCCTGTTGAAGAACACCTCAACGCCTTCACCGTAAACACGAACCAGAACTTTTCGGGTGGGATCACCGGTCTTGGTAGGCCAATTAATCTGGTATACCTCGTTAGTCATAGCCCCTTTCAACGGTACAACCTGCAATGCATCCAAGTCGTCCCCTACATCTCCCCACTCAGAGGCCACCGAAAGAAGCACTTTCTTTAACTCCTCTGGGAAGTTACCCTTTACGAAACCATTAGTCAAGATTGCCATTTCCCACCTCAAAAAAGAGCTCAATCGACGAGTAATACAGCACTGCATTGAAGGCCAAATGTCAAAATAAAAGAAACACGAGAACTTTATCGCTACACATGACAATCCAATCTATTTAATTGCATCCACCACACCATTCAAGATTTGATCAAACTCATCTCCAAAAGCAAAAAATTCAGGGCCAAAAAGAAGAATATATGAAAAGCCCAGTTCAAGAAAAATCTTGAAAACTGAAAAGACAGGGAATTTACAGAAAAGAAAATGAAGGAGAAACATGCAAAAGGAAAAAGACGCACCTAAGAGGGAAAAAAAGAGAGAGAACAACTCCAACAAAGTAGAGAAGATGACGAGATTGAAACAGAGAATCTGCGTATTATAACAGTAACGTAAAAGAATGGTAAAAAAAATATAAAAGGGGGATATTGACAACACTTGTTGCTTCTGCTACAGATTTATATACAAGTGAGCGCCCGCGTAGAATCTCCTCGGATTGTGTGAGCTGGCTCTGATGAGGAAGTCACCGACGAACGCTTGTTATCCATCACAGACCAACGCACCATTAACACGAATAAAGTCGCAGGATTTTTTCAATTTAGCTGGCCACTTATAATTAGCCGCGTGGCTGTTTGCCGAACGACTTATATAAGCAAGTACTACCGAACTCATGGTTGGAAACTTTCGTGAGAAGGCCCTAGTCAAAGTCGTCTGTCCTAATCCAATTGTTTGTTTATTTAATTAAAAAAAGGTTAAAATAATATGAATATTGCTAAAAATTTATAAGTTTACGCACGTACTAAGGAAAGCAATGTCACATGGAGCGGAACAGTATCGATTTGGATTTTGTGCGCGCGCGCGTGTGTATGATATTGGCCTGTCTACTTGGGAAGGAAATCATCTATGCCGTTTGGGATTAAAAATTACGTCGTTTTCAAAAGTCAATATGAGACGTCAGTGTACGTATTGATTATTCATAAGTACGACTTATTGTTACAAGTTTACAAATTTTATCCAAACATGTCTTACTTGATCTTCTAAAAATGTAAGCGACACATACCGTATTCGAAACTTAAATTCAAAGAAACACTATTTTAATTACTGCATATTCGATGAATTTTTATCACATTAATTTAGTCAAAAATAGGGTTTCTGTTCGGTAGAAATAAAGACTGTATATTATTAAATTTTTTTAAATTTTGCATCTTAAATTGATAATGATGATGATTAATTAGAGCGGCAGCTACCATCTCAAATTGAATAATCCATTTATTCTAATTGAAGAAATAAATTTTTTTAAAAATTTGATTACTCATGTGCCTCATCAATGGGTACCGACTTGAGATTGGGACCTATTCAAATTGAATATATTATCAATTTTAACTAAAGGGCACTTAGGATGACTTCCATGACCCAAGACCCTACCACTACAGATAACTACCACCAACCACCAAAGTCGTTCACCGTCCAAAAATAAACACCACATTTTTTACACTTTATAATTGACTCACCATCCAACACCCAATTATTAACTTCACCCCTTTCTTTCTCTTGATTCTAGTGACCAGCAATGCAATATAAATAGTAAATGTGGGATATAAATGATCAATACTCAATAGCCTCCAATCGGTCAATAAAGCAAAAATAATAAATGTGTGAAATATAAATGACCTACACTAGACAACTTTCAAAAGTCGATGAGGCATAAGATATGAATGTAAAAATAAACGATCAATATTAGAGCATCTCTTCCAAGTTGATAGATAAAGCACAAAGGTAAATGCATGAATATAAATGATTGACATTTAAAAATCTCTAGCATGTTAATAATGCAAAAAAAAATTAATTGCATAAAAAATAATGGGCTCGGCACTTAAAAAACCTTAACTAGGTTGTTAAAGCATAAAGATAGATGTATGAAATATAAATGATCAACAAACTAGAGAATCTTTAATAAGTCGATGTGACAAAAAATGTAAAAATAAAGATACTAAATAATAACAAATAAGCCAATAGGATAAGAAAAATAAATGACCAATGATTAGTTTTGATATTAAAAATGCATATTTATGCTAGAAAATTAGTGTGGAATCCATTCAAAAACATTTCAAATATAAATAAGATATTTGGAATTAAAACACAAATTGAAGGGATCTTAAAAGATATCGCCTCTATTTAACTACTCACTTAGTGCTTTTTCACTAGTTGAAAAGTAGAGATGGCAATGGGCTCCGACCACGAGCTGACAGGCTTGTGGCCTTGTTCGTGGCGAGCAGGGTCGGTCCGACCTGACTTTAACATTTTTTAAAAATATAAAAAATGACGTCATTTTGTACCTTTCCATCAAACTAAGCTATCCCGGTCTATGACCCGGTCAACCCAAGCCAAAGTCAGGCTGGATGGGGCCACATTTGCCATCCCTATTGAAAAGGTTTTGTTATCAATAAATAAATCCATTCCATTTTGAAGTCTAGGAACGTATTAATTACAATTGTAATTTTCTTAAATTTTAATGACCATTATTGATTATAATTTTGACCTTAAGGAAGTTTCTTGAATTTTTAGAATTGATTTAGTTTTCGAAACCTTTTTATTTAGGAAACATGCACTTTTCTGTATTTCATATGTTTAGAGATCCAGCATTTAACATTTGCATGCAACTACTAAGTTTGACTTGTAGTGTTTCCTAAGTACTTAAACCAATAACTAGATTAATTATTTGCATCATTCAAAATACCAATTATGGTAATTAGATTATAAAAATCTTAAAAAGAATGAGAATCTTGATAAGTGATTTTATTTATAAGAAAAGTTCTAAACAATACAATATTCCGTATGACGAAATTCCAATAAAAGGATATGAAGACAAAATCAATCCCAAAGATACAAAGTTGTGATGTAGCTTTGAAGTGGGAGGATGCAAATTTTACTCGTTGATAAGGAAACTTCAAAGAGTTAAAGAAGCATTAAAGGAGTTTGTGAGAGGAAGTAGCTCAAATTTTGCACTAAACCTCCCCAAGCCAAATAAAACCTTAGAAGAGCGTAGGATTAATGTTACAAACACCCACTTAACTAGAAGTTGAGAACAATTGAATTGCTAGAATGAATGAGCATAATTTTGCTCTCACTATACATAATTCAATACTTAAGAAAAAAGCCAAGGTTCAGTGGCTTAAAGAAGGGGATGCCAATACTATATTCTTTCATAGTTCCATCATTGCATGAAGGAATAGGAATAGGAATAGGAATAAGTGACTTATACATAATTCAATACTTAAGAAAAAAGCCAAGGTTCAGTGGCTTAAAGGAGGGGATGCCAATACTATATTCTTTCATAGTTCCATCATTGCATGAAGGAATAGGAATAGGAATAAGTGACTTAAAGGAGGGGAGTCAATACTAGATTCTTTCATAGTTCCATCATTGCATGAAGGAATAGGAATAGGAATAGGAATAGGAATAAGATCATTATCTTGCATGATGAAAATGGTTAACCATGTACAAATAAGGAGGGAATTGAAGAAATTATAGTCGAGTACTTCATGAAATCGATAGGTTTAAGTACTATTGAAAACAAAAGAAAATGGGAGCTGACTATGATTAATAAGGACATACTAAGCCAAGCAATGAAATAGTATCATATTAGACCAATTTCTTGTAGGAAAATTCCGGTGCGTACATCACATACACACAGTGCGGAAAACAAAAAAAATTGTTCCGGGACCTTCCCGAAGTCCAGGATCTATGTATCTATACAAAGAAGTACCAAAATTCTCAAACCACAACGACCAAAGGAGACCGTCTCTAATGGTATCCACGCAGAGGTCGAAGAACCTAATCGGATCAAACTCTTTGATCCGAAAATAGCTAGAATAATATAAAAGTGCTAGCTCTTACCTTTGTTCCTTGAAGAGCAACGATGAAGGAGGGTGAAGCTTGGAGAAGAAGATAGTTTCGGTTGATACTTAAAAACCTAGTTTCTAAGCATGTTAAATACCTTTATACTCTCTCACGACAATCTTCCTTTCATTCTTTTATTGCCATTTGTCTTTAAAGCAATTAAAGACATTAAATGCTACCTTTGACCAAGCTTTTCATGTTAGTCTCACATATCTCTCTCTCTCTCTCTATATATATATATATATAAATGTTGAGGTAGTCCAGTCACACCGAGGTCGGTCCTACCGGGTCTCGATATGGAAAAAACACCGGAGACCTGTTTCAGCAATATCGATGTCGCGATCTCATCGGGACATATCTCGATCTCATCGG
>JAOSBM010000003.1:21107099-21117859 GCA_027568955.1 Erythroxylum tenue
CCTATCAAAGAGACTGACTTGAGCGTCGGAGAGGCCTCCCGGGAAACAACTCCCGGCCCGCCTTTATTTGTTTTGCAAGTACTTAGTAACCGGACTTGCGCAGACCATGGATCAAGACAACAACGTTCATCCCCAGCAAAATCCGGCTGAACCAACTATAAAAAAGAAGAAAAGTGAATTTTTGATAAAAACTTATTTGTATGTTGTCTAAAAAGTGAGAATTATTAATTACAAGTGATAAAGTTAAATTTTAAATTTATATACAAGAATGATTAGGATTTGCCTGGCAAAGATCGCTATTATATGAAAGGAGAAAGGATAAATGCAAAGACATAGAGCAGTGAGTTGCATACACATTGCTAATTCTTGCATTCCCATCAAAACTACGATCCAACAAAATGGTCATAGTTAAGGGTACATGACCCGTTCCTTGAAATAGGAGTAGGAGCTTGATTGTTTTCCTCTAAAATTATGTTACTTTCTTGACGGACCATCTTCTCTATTCGTTGAAGTAACAAGTTAAAATCATCTTGGCTCTTGACGAGGCTGAGACGAACGAATCGGCTTTCAGAACCGAACATGACACCTTCCCGGCCGATGATTTTCGAGGCTTTCAGGACATTGTAACAATCCTTATCTTCTTCTTTTTCACATTTTAACCATGCAAACGCTGAAATCAAGAAACCAAAATGTCAGGTTTATCAATTCCTATGAGACAGCTTGCATAATCTTTTACTGAAAATTTGTGTTAAAATGGCATTTACTTACCTGGAGAAGCCCCTCTGACTCCTTGGTTGAAGGAACAAAATTGCGGCCCAAGATCTTGAAGAGAGAAACGTTTGGACATTGATATAATTCGGTGAATATTTTCCCACCGTTTGCTCATTATCTGGAAACCAAACTCAAATATTTCCCTTCCTTCTCCTTCCTCTATCACCACTTTCAGGAGTTTGAGAACTCTCAACTGGGTTTCTCGAGGTACACCATAAGTACTCAGGCTCATGTATGTCAGCATCCTTTGGTACACAGCTTCATCTTTTACGAGTGCCCAACTGCCACAGGAATAAATTAAGCAGTTACAAATTTTTAGTCAATATCATCTCAGCGAATTGAGCCATGACTTGATGCTGCTCATCTCATACATGCTCACAGGCACCGAATTTCGAAGCTATCTTACCCAAATCTGCTGCCAGCATGACCGGTAAGTTTAGAAAGTGTAAATAGCACGAGGTTTTCATCAGCTGGACCTGGGATGGCTGTAAAATGTGGCCAATAATAGGCAAGATCGTGAATAATGTGCACTGATTGTCCTTGAAGTACCGCTTTTCTCAATTTACCATCAGGATTGTTCGGTGAAGTCACCAACTCTATGTAACTGTGCAAGGGATCAGTATCGTTCTTCCAAGATGAAGTGTCTCCACTGAACTCAAAATCTTCAGAATCGAAAAGCTCCGTTTGTTCCTTATAAACCTGAGTTCAAACAAGTTTAAAAAACATTATAAATAGACAACCTCTTCAATTACAGAACTTGTAGTTTCCTTTAATAATAACAAAACCAAAAAAAAAGCAATGGGACACTAACTGGATAGTAAGGTGCCGAAGCAACAACCCTTGCCTCGGAAGGATCATCGTCATGGGAAAGGGCATAGACTGCTGCATTGAGGAGTTGAGTAGCCCCAGCACCGAAAATAATGTGTCTTCCACTTGTGTTTGCATTCCTAATTATATCATGTAATTTTAGGATTTGATTCTTGAGCTCTTCTGAGATGAGAGAACCATCATTGAATTCGTAGCTCATTCTATGCCATGCGGGCACCACAATGGTACTGCTCGCCGCATGCTTCATCCAAAATGGCTCCAAGAACATGGGATCGCCGCTGCAGCCAAAAAATGTATCATGTTTGTTACTCCAAAGTCAAAAACTTATCTATAACTTTTAACCTTCTTACCTATCTGCATCTACCACACAATCTGGGACGAATTCTGAGCAATCAGGGCCTCTATAGCAATCATTACACTCACAAACAGGTACGCCTTCAACACTTAAACCATCAGGATAGGCTCTTCCATGTCCCGAACATGAGATGGACGCAACAGCTTCAGCTTCTTCAGCTGCTTCACTTACCCAACTTTGGTCCCAATCCCACCGATTCCGCACCACATATAAAAGGTTTAGACATAGTGAAGAGCCTAGTACAAGTGCATACATAACACTTCTGTACTTTGCCATCTTTGTTGTATCTCTCCGAACATCATTTTGCAGTCATGAATGATTCACATATAAAGGTGTGTATTTAGACCGAGTTGCTAAAAATTGACTCCCATCGACAGACTCCTTGAAAATAAATTAGATTTTAAACTGCAACGTACAGATTACTTTAGGGATTTTAAAATGCATACCAGCCTTTTACATTAGTAGATTATGTGCTAAGAGAGCATCTAGGAAAGTGTGTGTTAGTTATCATTGTTTGTCGACTAATGAGGGTAAGTGACCGACTAATTTACTGCAAGTAGAAGGAAAGAGTCCAAGAGAGACTGCTGATTAGCTTTATTAGTCATTAAACAAGGATATATAACTAGCACATGCTGTCCTAGTAAATAAATATATATAACAAGTTGAAGGGTTCACATTAGTGGGATGACCATTAACATATTGCAAATTGAAAGAAAAAGAGAGGAGATCAAGTTGTTATCATAATTTTGAGAAACTCCTTCATTGTAAGTCTCGGACCTCCACAACGACCTTTCTGAGCAAGGATACAAGCTTTATATTTGAACATAAGAGAGACGACGACAAAAGTTTCAGGAGAAATTATAAGAAAGGGATGTCTACAAACCAAATCAACTAGATAAGCTTACCATAATATATATGTTCATTCCTGACATACAGTAGTTTCGGATTTACAGTTTGCTAGATAATTACAATGTTAGAAAGTGCAAGCAAAGTGATATTGGAACAAAATCGTACTAAAAATCTCCATCTCTTGGTATTTACAATCACAAAAAAGTTGAATCAGTAATAGAGCCAGAAATTTAAAATAGGAGGGTCAAATAATTAAGTTCTTAAATTTTGGAAAGTCCAGTGCACCACTGAATTCTAATAATTCTGTCCTTATATATATAAATTAAAATCAAAATATTTAATTTTTATCCGTCTATGGGGGTGAGGATGGCGTAAGTGTGAGGTTAACTGCCGAGCACAAGCAATCTGTTAAGTGTGAGATACTTTAATAGGTCCAAATTTTACACATTGTAGGGCTAAGTTATTTGTGATTAATTTATGATTTTTATGGACTATTTTATATACAACTATATGATATTTTCCTCTGTTTGATTTATTATCTTATAGGTGATATATAATTTTAAGGATAAAGCCCCAATCCATATACTGCCAACTTTTTAGGGACTTGTAACACATTCAAGATTAATGAAGTAACATCAGATTCCATTAGGTTAAAACTGTCTTTATTCACACTAGGGGATCGACTGAAGTAATAATTGAAAGCATTTTTTGTTGGATTAATAAAAACTTATAAGAGTCTTACAGAGAAATTCTTTACTAAATACTTTATACCATCAAAGATGATTACGCTAAGGAATGATATCTCTTGGTGATGAAGTGCCAACACCAATACTCATATAGACGCAAGTCCATATATTCTACAATGGTATGGTGAACTCTATAAGATAGATAAAAGATGTTGTATAAGGTGGAGCATTATATAACGTGACTTTGAGGGTCGCTCTAGAATTTATAAAGGAGATGACATTGATAACTAATAGTCCATGTTGTGAAAATCGGACCGGACCAGCCGATCTGACCTGTCCGATCGGTGATCGGTCGGCTATCCGGTCCGATTCACCCCTTAAAACCAGTTCTCAATTGAACCAGTGAGAACCGGTCGGACCGGTCCGATTCAATGATTTTTATTTTTTATTTTTTAATTATTTTTGGTATATTTTTGTATTTTTTAATATTATTAATATTATATATAATTAAATATAATTATTGCATAATTATGACGTCAACCGGTAGTTGAACCGGCCGAATCGGTGACCAGTAAAACTTCCGATTAGATGACCGGTCCAAATTTTAAAACACTGCTAATAGAGGTAGTTAGGAAGGGCAAAATCAAAAAGATCCACTAGGATCCACAGTGTAGACTCTATGACTGCACTGATAACTTAGATGGAGGTTATAGTGAGAAAACCAGACAACCTAAACTCTCTATAACAACTTAAGTTACGAGTTGTTAGTTTTATTGGGGGTGGAAATCAAGGAATTGAATGTCAATTTATAAATCCCATACTTAAACAAGTAGAGTAAGTTGACTTTATGGGAAATTTCCAGAGGTAGAACAAACTTGATAGTAAAAGCGTATAATTTAGAAGGACAAATCTACCGAATTTATCCTAGAACAATCAACAAGCTCCAATACAACCCTTGTTAGGTTTCAACAATCTATTTTAAAAAAGCAGTCAAGTTTGGAAGATATAATGAAAGACTTCATGTAAGTTACTATTTCTTAATATTATAATAATAAAGCTTGAATAAGGAATCTTAAAGTTCAAATTGGTCGACTAACTAAGATAATTACCAAAAGACCACAAGATACCTTGCTAGTGATATCGTGCCAAACCTTAGGAAACTTATGAAGAAGATTACCCTAAGGGAAAGTAGCTGATCAACACCAAGAAGGAAGTAGAGAGCAAATTAAGGAAACCTTTAAGTGAATATAAGCTAAGAATTCCTTTCGCTACTAGATTATTTCAAGTGATCAAGAAAAAGAAGAGACTAGTACTTAGGAAGAGTACAAAAATAGTTAGAAGAAGAAGATCCAAAAGAGGAAGACCCTGAAGAGTAAATTGTATAGTCAAAATCAAATAAAGGAAATATTAAAGTCCTCTTAGATATTAGATAAACCAAAGATAGGTAACCGATAACATTTAAATATTCTTGCATGATTGGTGGTATTTACATTAATAAGACATTAGATGATATAGGAGCAAGTACTAATGTAATGGCTTATTTATGTTATGTTAAAAGATCAAATTAGATGAATCGAGACCCACTAAGAGAGTGATGTATCTTACAAATAATTTAATAAAATGTCTTAGAGTTGCTAAGTAATATGTAATGGTGACAATTGATAGGTTCATATTCTTAACCAATTTTATATTCTTTTTTTCGGTGAAAAAGGAAAAGCAAACAAAAATCTAAGGTCTCAAGACCGCCACAGATGAGATATCATCTTGTAAAAATTGTCGAATGTTCGGAATAGGCCTCTCCCACAACTGCGAGTGCTGTGAAGAAGAAGAGCCGAGTTTCGCTAGGTAATCAGCACATGTGTTTCCTTCTCTGAAAGTATGAGCAATAAAGCAATCTCAGTCCTTCCTCAGATAAAATGTAATATCTTCAACAATGGTCAAGTAAGGATGAGACTGAGGACAATCCTGGGTAACTAGCTTGATAGCTTCCATCGAGTCCGACTCCAGCAAAACCTTTCTAAAACCACGCTCCCGCGCTAATTTCACGCCATGGTAAATAGCCTGAAGTTCTGCCAGCATATTAGTAGCACAACCAAAGAAACCCGAAAAGCCAAAGAGCCAGTGACCAAACTCATTTCGCGCTAGACCACCAAAGCCTGCATTACCAGGATTACCATGGGAGCTTCCATCAACATTGACTTGAATATAACCAGTAGGAGGAAACTTCCAAGAAACCTAACGGTCACGTCTTTCCACCAAGTTTTCATCCAGCGTGCAAGCTTTACGACAATCGTCAAAAAGTTTTAGGAACCATTGGTGGATGCCAACCGAAGATAAGTATTCGCGTTAAAAAATAGCCAAATTCCTGGTACACCTAATGAGCCATGCTCCCACTATGAACTTGATAGCATCATCCCTAGAGCATGAGGGAGCAAGCACATAAGTGAAAAGCCAATCCGCAAGAGTTAAGTTGTAGAAGGAAACATCTAGTATGCTGTAGATACCATGCCACACCTGCCTTGCCGAAAGACAATCCCGTAACACATGAAGGGTACTCTCCCAATCCTGCCCACAACGGGGACAAAAGGGGAAAGAAGCCAAGCCACGGTCATAACGCAAACCATTTGTGGGAAGAATCTGTCGGCTAATTTTCCATAAGAAAAAACGAAATTTTTGGGGAATACGCAGACGCCAAATGCGAGACCATACTCCAACAGGGTCTGTAGGGATAGGAACGCGAGTAATAAAATCATAACCAGACCTCACCGAGTAAGATCCTGAAGAGTGCTCACCCCAAATCAAAGTGTCTTTGATTAGTCCAGATTTAGAGGTAGGAACAGCGTAAATACTGTTAAGTACCTCCTTGTCCATGGTGTGTGAAGCAGAGACAGGTCCCAATTACCATTACCGTCAATCAGATCCTTCACCCGTAAGCATCGGTCTCGAGGATCAATGCAATGCACTCGCCTGGAAAGAGGGAAGTCCCCAACCCATCTATCATCCCACATAGCAATACTTCCACCATTACCAACTCTCCAAGCAAAACCATCTTTTAAATAAGGAATGGTATGTTGGAGCGCTTTCCAAACAGGGGATGCAGATGCCTGTCTAGTGCAGTTGAGAATATGAGCATCCCTCAAATACTTACACCGAAGCACAGTCGACCAAAGAGTATCATCAGCCCTTGAGAGAGACCAGATCATTTTCCCTAGCATAGCAATATTATTGTCACGTGCCATCCGAAGGCCCAAACCACCCATATCTTTCGGGCTACACACTGATTCCCAATTCAGTAAGTGAATACCTTTCCCAGTATTGGACTTCCACAAGAAGTGACGACAAGCTTTATCAATATAGTCACACGTGCTAGCAGGAAACCAACATGTTTGCATTGTATACAAAGGTATGGTTGACATAGTTGATTGAATTACGGTAAGTCGACCAGCCTTATTCAACAGATGTGCTTTCCACCATTGTAAACAAGCCTTAATTTTATCAATGATTGCATGAAATTCACTCTGTCTGTTAGAGCCACAAAGAGGGACTCCCAGATATGTCCCCAAGTCGCATGTAAAATGAATATTAAATCAACGCCGCAAAAATTCTTTATGGTGTCGAGGAGTATGAGGAGAGAGGAGGGTTTTCGACTTTTGCTCATTTATTTGCATGCCCAAGCATTCACAAAATTGACTCATGGTGTCTCTCACAACTTAGCATCCCCTAGTAGACGCATGGGTGAATAGAAGCACATCATCAGCAAACAAGAGGTGAGAGACCGGGGGGCCATTACCAGATACCTTAATAGGCTTCCAGTCATTTGACGCAACACGGCGGGATATGAGCAGAGAAAGCTTCTCCATACAGTGAATCAACAAATAGGGCGATAACGGGTCACCCTGACATAAACCGCGCTTGGGGTAAAATGCTGGCAGCTGAATTCCATTCCAAATGATAGATAGTCATGAATTTGTCACACACGACATAATAAGAGAGATAATGAGAATGGGAAAACCAAACTCTTGTAGGGTCTGGCGAAGGAATCGCCAGTCTACTCTGTTATAAGCTTTTGCCAAGTCAATATTTAAGGCTAGATAACCATCCTTCTTTTTAGACTTTCTGATAGTATGAAGTACCTCCTTAGCTAGGATAATATGTTCCACCGCAGTTCCGCCTGGAATAAAATCCGCTTGCATAGGAAGAATAATATTATCCAAGAAAGGCCGAATACGCTGAACAAGTACTTTCTTAAGAATTTTGTAGCTGACATTGCATAAACTAATGGGGCGAAATTGAGACATAGAGATAGGCTGAGCCTCCTTAGGAATCAGAACCATTAAGGTTTCAGTCAGATTGTCCGGGCAAGCACCAGTGGCGAAGGCATTTCACACCATTTCAAAGACAAACTCACCAACGATATGCCAATATTTTTTATAGAAAACCGGTTGAAAACCGTCAGGACCCGGAGCTTTATAAGACTTCATAGATTGGACAACAGCGAGAACTTCTTCCCTGGTAATAGGCCTTAATAAATCAACAGTATCCCCCTCCGTAAGCACAGGGTGATTGGGAATCTGGGGGAAAGGCAGAACAATATCATTGGTCGAACAAAATAGCTTCTCAAAAAAGGACTGTACCTCCGTCTGAAGAGCCGACTCATCCGCAATCCACATCCCCTCAAAGTCCCATAGGTGCTCAATCTGATTCCTTTTGCGACGAGAAATAGTCATGGCATGAAAGAATTTTGTATTTTTATCACCCAGCTGCAGCTATTGGACACGAGATTTCTGAAACCAATAAAGCTCCTCTTGTTTGACAATATCATTATATTCCGAGACAAGGCTATCCTCCAGTGCGATGAGATCTGGGTTTTGGTTAAACGCCAAGCTCGATTGGATGCCTTCAAGACGAGCAAGAACTCGTTTCTTTCTCTAGAAGATATTCCCAAAAACATCTCTGTTAAACTTAAGTGCAGCATCTTTCACATTATTCAAAGCCTCATGTAAAGAAGAGTGATCCAGTTTCCATGCACCTTAAATGACATAAGCGAAATCTTTGTGGAGACTCCAGGCATCTTGAAATCGAAAGGGCCGAGAATATGCAGGGGAATAAATCCATATAGCTTCAACAGAATTGGGTTATGATCCGAATGAGTACGAGGTAAATGATGCACCGAGGCTTCTAAGAATATCGTTCTCCATGCATCGTTACACAAGGCTCTATCCAGACGTACGAAAGTGGAGAAAACTCCATTTGTGCGTTTCCTGTACGTGAATATAGGGCCCTTGAATCCAAGATCCATAAGATTGCAGTCATCGTAAATTTTTCTGAAAAGTGCAGCTCTGCTCATAGAAAACGGATCACCTCTCTTCTAAATTGGAGACGCATAGTCATTAAAATCTCCGATGAGCATCCAAGGGAGGGAGGTTATCTCACTTATACGCTTCAATTCCCTCCAGAGGCACTCACGTCCTGGCCCATATGGACTCGCATACACAGTTGTTAAGTACTAGACTTGAAGCTTGTCATCACACACAATGCAGTGAATAAATTGTTTGTGGGTCACCAACACCTCAATCTGACTAATAGAAGGATGACAGAAACACCATATACCACCAGAGAAACCTATAGCTTCCATGCGAAACACCTTCTCAAAACCAAGGGAATGAGAGATCCTATCAGCCCGTTTGCCAGAAATATGGGTTTCCATAATAATAAGGATATCCACCTTATTGTTTCGAACGAGTTCTTTCACACAAGGAATGAAATCTGAGTGGGCCGCACCCCGGCAATTCCAAGAGAGAATATTAAGACTGTTAATCATTAATAAAGGCATAGGGGAATAACGTTATCACTTCAAGCAATACTACTCGGAACCATATCCACATCCACAACGTTAGTTGGGGGGTTAATCTCATGAGAATCATTCTGCATAGCATCCAAAGCCATAGTTTTGGTATCCTGCACGACTGTCGACCCCGGATAAGGATGTTCATGACTATGAGCCACTTGGATCTGCTCACCGTTAGAACTTGTATGCAGGAGTGCAGTGGAGTTTGGAGGGGGAATGGAGCATTCGAATGCCCGACGAAATTGAGAGGCAACATGTTGGATCATGGAAGTCTCGGCGTTTGTTTTGGTTGGAAGAGGGATATTAATAGTCTGTCTAGTTAATACAGTACGTTGATCAAGCCTACGTGTAGGACGAACTTCCTCCTCTAGCTCACTAACTGACTCCTTATGAAGATTCTTAAGTGCCGTACTTGTAGAGACCTTTGTCTTCTTATGTACCTCAAACTTTTTGCCCTGTCTCCCTGAACCTTTCCCAACACTCCCACTCCCAACTACAAAGTTGAGGCCAACCTGCTGTTCAGTTGCATGGTCCAAGTCTGCAAAAGCCGGCAGTTCCTCATTCACGCACTCTTCATCACGCACTCTTCTGGATAATAGCTAAGAAGGGTCTACTTAGGATTAAAGACTTCTCTTTTTACTTAATCCTAAGTATACCCTTCTTAGCTAGAATAGGTGCAATAATTCATGTTAGAGAAGGTGAATTGATACTTAAGATTAAAACTTAAGAACTTGTATTCTACAGCGATGACATGCCACTTATGCCTATTAAAGATTAGGTACAAGCTAATTATTTTAATATTTTGTAGGGAATCATCAAAGAAGAAGAAAAGGGCCATGACAAGTAAGGATAAAGGTGAGAGTAAAGAAGAGGATCCAAATAAAAGATGATAACCCCATATAAGACACTCTTAGTGATGATGGAAAAGGCAGAACCCCAATCACTTTGACAAATAACAAGTTTGAGGAAAAAATTTGGCTAAAAGAGTAATAAATAAGCATCCATTAGAAGGCAACTCAACCACTATTTATTTTTTTAGATACAATTTTTATTTATTTTTGGTATTTTATTTTGGATTTATCTTGTTTATAATGATGAATTAGTTTATATCCCACTTCTAGTACTTGGTGTTTAGTAGATTTTATGTTTTTATGGTGTTTTTGTAGTTAAGAATGTAACTGAAGGCACATTTGAGCTTAAAAAGAGGTTTTGAGCAAATTTAGGGATGGAATACTTAGGCCCTGTTTGGTTTGATGGTTTGGGATGGAAGGGGATGGAACGTAACATACTTCCATCGTTTGTTTGAGGGTTTTATAATGGAATGGAATGGGATGGGATGGAAGCGAAGGGTTTCATGTTACGTTCCATTCCATCCTAAACAGTGAAAATAAGAAACCTCCGATTTGGGGGGTTTAGGATGGAA
>JAOSBM010000003.1:21117959-21146110 GCA_027568955.1 Erythroxylum tenue
TAAATCACATAAAATAAAATAAAATATATTAAATAATTAATACTAATATTTTTATATAATTAATAATAAAATAATAAATCTCCTGCAACAACCATTTTAATATAAGGGATATAAAAGTCATTTATTATATATTACATTCCATTCCATCCATCTTCCAAACAATATTTCACTACATTACATTATGGACCCTTCCATCTCTCCCAAATAACTTTTTACTAAATTACATTCCATTTCATTATAAACCATTTCATTCTCATCCCTTCTCATTACATTCCATTCCATTAATTAACATCCAATCGGGCTTAAAGAAACAAATCATAGGAGAGCCAAAAATTAGGTACACATGAAAATTATTTGTTTAATAAGGTATGGGACACCCGTGTTCCACACTTTTATTTTATCACTAACCTAATCTTTTCATATTACCTCATGGCCCAGTAGATACTCGTGGCCTAGTTCATGTCATTGAATTAGTAAAGACAATGCATCCATAGCCTGAGAACATGCTCGTACACTAGGTCATACTTTTAGGACTTGAAGACAATAGGATCCACACGTAAAGACATGCACATGTCTCTAGCCATAAAATTAGAGAACTTGTCTAAACAATTCCATGGTTTAGGTCATGCCTATGTTCCAAATCATGTCCTTAAATTTGAAACCTAGAATTACCTATAGTCTATACCACAGTCATGTCATAAATCGTAACACTAATTTTTTATATAAAAAACCCCCTTATTGCCATAAAATGCCCTACTTCGACCTCTCTCTTATTTTCTCTTAAATTATGTCAAATGCTCCAACGACCCACTAACCAAATCTACTTCTTACGCAAAATGCATCAAGTTTTCGACATTTTCTCATCACTTTTCAAGAATATTCACCAAAATTTTCACTCTCAAACCTTAAAATTTTAGATTTTAAGGCCCCAAATCTTGTGGGCTTTTGTTTTTCATATCTCCCTTATCTACTAAAAAATGTCACAAAAATGAGTTCACAAGCATCTATAGGCAATAGGATGAATACTAGATCAATTCAAAGTGGACTAGCCAGTTTAGCCCAAACACGAGAGATAGATAACAATAAGTACCTAATTTTCAACTATGAGAAAGAATAATTCACAAAAGATACATGTATCTCAAAACTCGACCTTTCAACTCTAATAGTAGTATGGATTCGAATACCTTAGATATGATAGGATTATCTTCGAAGGTAAGGGGGACTTCTAAGCAATCCAAGGTGGAGCATGATGTTGGATATTATTCAATCTATACATAAGGAGCTCACCCTTAAATTCCTTACTACTCTTAGTGTGAATTGGAATGATAGGTTGAATAAGAGGAATGCTATCGAATTTAGGCTAGGTGAAGAGTTGGTAGAGTTTTCATTTAATGACTTTGGAGTATAGTGTAAATTTTATGCACCCAAGTGTGTAGAGTTAGAAGAGTATACCAATGCTTTGATTTAATTCTCAATAAGCTAAGTAACCATGTGCCTTAGGAATTTTAAAGCCCAATTTCAAAAGCAATACCCATCAAGGAGTAAGAGTACTCATATGCTTTTATTGAACCTTAGATATTTGCATTGAGTCATTACCTATGCCATTGTTGGGGAGGAAGGAGAGCTTAAAGACTAAGAGTACTTATATCCTCTTATTATTCTTTAGATATTTGCATAGAGTATTACCTATACCATTTTTAGGAGAAGGGAGAGAAATAGTATAGTGATCCTTATCAATATGTCCTATTTGTAATGTATAGCCAAGCAAACGACTTTGCAATCTAGGTCATTATCTTGTAAAACATCTAAAGCCAGTGAGAATGAAGAAGAAAGGAGCCTTTTACAATGAATCTTACTTAATTAGGTTATAAAAGAAACTAAATAAATTTGAAACCCTTCCTGGCTTCATGTTAGGTTGTCATATGGCTAACCTACATATATATGTTGAGGTATATGAAATTAGTGAAGAAAGTCAGAGGAGCCTATGCTTTGATCAGGAGAGAAAGAGAGAGGCGAAGCCATATCGTACAATAGAGGCACCTTCAATAAAAAACCGTAGAGAGGTTCATCCTATATTATAGTAGTTGTTATAGGGGTGGATTAATAGGAACATCCTTGACCTTAAGATCGAGCTTCAAAGACAGACCTCCATGCTATAGAGGACACATAATAAGTTGAAAAAGTAGGAGTAATGTTCAACGACTTATTCACCTACCTTCAGCATGTGGAGTATCCCTAGTAGCCCTCTACTATCACCAACAATGCTAAAAGAAGAGAACGATCATGATGACGAGCCTACTATAGTTTGAGCTTCAGTTTTCTCTCGTGATAATATCATGTACATATTGACTTGTTTATTCCTTATATACCTAAACTAAATGTTTAGTTTTTATATTTTTCATGTTAATTTACTTTAAATTAGTTTTTTAAGCTTAATTTAACATTAAGTTTCTTTTTTATTTTTATTGTTTTTATGTTTTAATCGTGTTTGTTTGTTAGGTGTAAATAATTTATATATGTGAATTACAATTCACGTAAATAATTGATGATGAATACAGATCAAAGATTTTTTTTAAACTCTTTACATCTTCTTCTCTTGTATGTCCAAAACATAGGGAGTTCTTACATCTACTCTTCTTCTGTTACTAATTACATGTTCTTTTTATCAATTTGTTTATGGTTCCCTTATCACGAGAAAGGAAGGCTTAAGACAAAAAAAGCTTACGAAAAGTTGAAAAGAGTAAAACAATACAACAAGAAATTTTAATATAAGCATTAAACACAAAATAGAATATGAAATTATATCATAAAAAAGGAAGGTTAAGGCATATAAAATTCATATTTGCCAAATTGTTTACTATAATGTTGCTTGCCATAATTTGGTTTTATGTATTTAAGTTAAAGTATATTAATCTTGATTTAAAATAAAGATTAATTGTCAAAAGTTGGAATATGAACAAATTTCAATAAATATTATTACTAATTATAAGTATAATTAATAATAATAAATATAATAATTATATGAATATAATAATTAATATTAAATTATAGTTATAGTTATTATACAGCATAATTATTAGAAATTAAGTTTGATAAATAATAATTAAAATTATATTGCATATTATATTCAATATCGTAAATATAAAGTTCTACTTTGTATTTATCTAGTATCACTTGTCAAATATACATAAAATAGTTCTCCTTATGAGGTGGAATAATAATAAGGATAAACTATATTTAAAATATTCAATTTTTATTATTTTATAATACTAACCAAAACAACTATAATAATAATAAAATGATAAAAATTATAATTTGTAACCTTATGATTAACTCGTTGCTAATGTGACCTTTAACAAATTAGCAAGTAAATATTATTTGTAAATTAAAATATTTAATTGAGTGAATGATCAAATATATCGCGCACACACTCTCTCTAAAAATTATATGAAAAAACGTCCAATCCTCTCTTTATAGTTTATACCCCTCTCAATTCTCTTACTCGTCTATTTCTTATTTAGAGCATCAATATATGCATCTTAAATGTCCAATCCTCTCACACGCTGTCTCTCCGTACCCCTCTCTATTTATTATTCAGAGCATCATATATATATATATATATGTATATATATATGATAACAATTACATACTAAATAAAATTTTAAGATAAATTATTTTTAGTTAAATAAAGTTATTTTAAGTCTTCTCGCGTGAGAAGGTTTTTGTCTTACCCTAGTCGGAAGTCTTTTTTTTGTATCTTTGTGTGATTCTACTGATCTTCTGCGATTTGAACATGACAGTTGATAACATCTCAGTCAATATGGTTAATTTGTCTGTAGATGAGGGTGAGGAGGAAGCAGTAATTTTCAAGGTAGATGAGTTGAGTCACGAAGAACCGTTGAATCCAACACTATGCTTGGTTGGTCGTTTCCTAACGGCAAAGTCGGTTAATTTCATGGCCATGAAACAAATGTTGGCATCTTTAATGCATCTAGTTATGGGGATGTTAATCAAGCAGTTGGAGGGTGGTATTTCTACTTTCCAATTTTACCATGAAATTGATATGAACAGAGTACTTGACATGTGCCCTTGGTCTTTCAATAACCAAATCCTATTATTGGAGAAGATGGAAGGCTATTTGCATCCTTTAGAAGTACCAATTTCTCATGTATTCTTATGGGTACAATTACATGGACTACGTCCTGGTTATCAATCGGATTATTTCCTCGAAAAATTGGGTAACCAACTAGGGTTGTTTGTTAAAGGTGACCTTCAGAATTTTACCAACAAGAATAGGACTTATTTCAGGGTGCGAGTGAAGTGGTCTATTGAAAAACCACTTCGAACCTCATTGAAGTTGCAGATGGAAGATGATTCGGATGGATTTTTGGTTTCATTGGTATATGAGAGAATTCTAGGATTTTGTTTTATCTGTGGAATTATTGGGCATAGGAAGAAGTTTTGTCCAATATCAGTTCTAAATAATGAAGTAGTGGTGCAGAGGAACTATGGACCGCATCTTAGAGCTTCCACACAAAAAAATCAGATGAATATAGGGTCCAGATGGCTTAGGGATGAAGAGGTCTATGGTACTAGTAACTCAAGCAGAGATGGTGATCAGACTCTAGATGGAAGACGAGGTGGCGTTAGTAATCCCACAATGGGAGGTGTGCAGGCTAGAGCATCTTGGGGTAATAATTCAGGGGCAAGAGCGAATCACAGAGGGGATAGGGGGAGGTTATGGGTGAATTGTAGGAAATTCAAAAGGGAAGGAAATGGTGTCAACTACTAGAGGTATTGTTGTTATTGACCTAAGGCGGCGATGTACGGGAAATGAAGAAGAGATTATTGAAAACCTTGAGATGGGTGTGCAGATTGATTCCAATCAAGTTCCAACGTAGGAAATTAAAAAGGGAAGGAAATGGTGTCAACTACTAGAGGTATTGTTGTTATTGACCTAAGGCGGCGATGTACGGGAAATGAAGAAGAGATTACTGAAAACCTTGAGATGGGTGTGCAGATTGATTCCAATCAAGTTCCAAAAAATGGTATAACGGCTCTGGTTCTCAGACCTGACGAGATCAATGAGTCTATTAAGTTGGAACTACCGCGGGCTCGGCAACTCTAAGGCAGTTCAGAATTTAATGCAGCTAGCTAGAGAAAGAAGGCCAAATTTAATTTTCCTTGTCGAAACTTTGTGTAATTCTATTAAGATTAATGATTTAAAGGCTCTTTTAGAATTTGATGATTTCTTTTGTGTTGATAATAATGGTCATAGTGGTGGATTAGCCTTGTTGTGGAAGGGCGTTAATAGTATTCATTTGTTGGGTTCCTCTCGACAATTTATTGAAGTGGAGGTTTCATTGCAAGGAGTCGTCCCATGGCGTGTTACTGGTTTTTATGGGCAGGCAAACAAAATGACGAGAGATGAGATGTGGATTCATTCATTTATCATCGGTTTCAAATCTACCCTAGGTTTGTATCGATGATTTCAATGACATCCTTTTTTAGTCAGAAAAGAGAGGGAGATTACGACAACGAGCTAACTTGCTTAAAGGATTTCAAAATGCAGTAATGGAAACTGGTTTTTCTGATTTGCAATTAGACAGGTATCCTTTTACATGAGATAATGGAAGGATAGGGGGACCTTGTTGAAGCTATATTAGATAGGTGTTTAGTTACGGATAGTTGGCACAATAATTTTCCTTTGTATAAATAGTTTATTCTTGATCTTTCTACATCGGATCACCTACCTTTACTGCTTCAATTTTAGATTTACATGCCTAGGCAACAAGCATCTTTTCTGGTTTGAGAATCATTGGTCCAAGGAACCTGAATGTCGTATGGTGGTGGAGAGTTATTGGAGAGATAGTGCAGCTCCTGATTTATTATCCAAGCTAACAGAATGTAGCCAACTCTTGGATGAATGGGGTAAAAATTTTAGGCGTAAATTTAAAGAACAAATGGATGTGTCTCAACATTGTATGAACAGATTGAGAGGTAGGAGGACTAAGGCAGATAGAAGGAAGTTTTTGCAGGCTTAAAAGCAGATGGCAGAGTTGTTAGAGCATCGCAAATTATGGAAGCAGAGGGAAAAAGAGGCGTGGCTAAAGGATGGCAATCGTAATACACACTTTTTGTTGGAACCCACTTGCAGAGCCCAACATTTAGAGCCATAAACTGAAACAATCTCATTGCAAATTTTCTTTAACAATAAACGCATATGCGGAAAATCGATAATAAAACGGCCTGATTTATTTAAAACCAATTTAGTCACAAAAGATGTAAACATTATTAAACACATCAGAGTTTCAGTAATCACTTGGGCCCATTACAGAACAAAATGTTTGTTTTCATAATATCTTTACACTTCAAAAAACCACCCCTTTGGCTTATAACAAGATACAAAATACAAAATACAATTGAATGCTTATGCTTAATATGATTTCTAAATACCAAAAGTTTCTGAACTAACTTAATTACAAAAGTCTCTATTCTTAGTGTTTGCCAAACTTTGCAAGGATCAATGCTGTTCTGCTTTTTCTTTACCTGCGGAGTGGAAGGTAATAGGTGAGCCGCGAAGCTCAGTGGCTTATATATTTATAGCCATTGGCAACAAGCTATACAATTCAAGTACACACATATATATGTATATCAAACTATATATATCCCGATTAATCTAGCAGTTCTAGCACAAAGTTCATAATTCAAAAATGTCATCACATAGAACATCCATCAAAACATGACACTTAATTATGCATTATACTTGACACATCGAATATGCAAAGCACAACCAATTGACTCACAGGTTCCATGGAAACAGAATGAAGAAATCGAAGTTTACCCCGTAAATAGAATGAGTCCAATTTCGGAGCTCATATGCCACAAGCGGGTAGTCGAGATAAGGCACTTGTCAACGTGAACGTGAAAAACAGAATGATTCCACTCTCTCCCAAACAGAAGCACATAATCATGCTCAAAATCATTTTATCAACTTTTATACTTTTTATGCTCCTTCCTTTCTTTTCATTTATACAAAAATGGTATGACATATTTCAAGGCATAACATGATCAAAATCACAATTCAATTATATCAAAATGTTATGCATCTTTCAATGCATAACATAAAACACATTATAGTAATTCACAATTTAGCAATTCTAGCATATACACACACATAGGCAACATTGCCCATTTACACAATAACCATAAATATATTACCCACCTAATTTGTTTACAAAATCTAAATCAAGGTTGTCTTTCCCTTTGCTCTTGAGTAAGATTCTCTTGGTTCCCTAAAACAAACCAAGTCTCATTCAATAGGAATCCAAAAGAAAATCTTATAATGCAAAATCACTAAAATTGATTCTAGCATACTTAAACCCAAACATTTTTTAAACTCCATGAACTAAAATCTTGTCAAAAATTCAAAGGATTCAAAATGATCTCACCTTCATTCTTCACCAAATGAAGGGATCTTTGGCTCGAAGGGAAGCTCTTTTCTTCCTCTACCTTTTTCTCTTCCTGAGCTGCTTCAAAATCTTTCTTGAAAACTAATAAGAATTAAACCCTAGCTCAACTCTCTTCTTTTCTCTCAAACCACCAAACTCTCTTCCTTTTTATTTCTCATTTTCATTATCCTCTCCTTCTATCCCTCAATTCACGTTTTTCTTCTTCATTTAAAAGCAAGACAACACTTCTTCTTCCACTTATGCCCTTAATGAAATGTCCCATTTGCCCTTTCATTTATGCCTTATGTCTTTTATGCTTAAGTGTCTTGCTAAAAGTACCCTTGAACATTTCTATAACCTTAACACTTAAATTCAGAAAAAGTTTCCCTTGTCTTAAGTTTCTAATGACACCAAATTCATTCAATTTGGTTTAGAAATCCGAAAGTTGTAATACAAACATTTTAGACTGTTGTTAGACTAAAACAATGCACTATACCCAACTTCCATCCATAATTTGAAAGTCTTAAAGTCTGACTTACAATTCAGTTTCTTCAGATAATTTATAACTCTATGTCTATAGCTTACCACAAGTCAGAAATCATCTCATTTGTAGCTCTATAGATCAAGATATCATAAAAAACTGAAGTATGTTCAGTAAAATAACATCAGTTCATAATATTTAAGAACACACTTACTGTACCCGTCCTATGTTTTTCACTCAATCTTTCTCAATTCATTTCAGATGGCTATAATTTTTGTTGGATATGTAGAGCAATATCTTACGAATCCAATGGTTCAAGAATCAAGTTATTTGGGTGTCTAAAGAAGAAGTTATGGCCAAAGAATCAAATCTGGTTTTGTCCTCAATTATATTGAACCTGTCTTGGGACAATTGTCATTACTTTTCCTACAGATATCAGATTAAAGTATTCTTTGAATGTTTAGAAATAGAACTTCAAGATCTACAACTTTCATGAGGACTTCGAATACAAATTCTATCATTTGAGGGGTCAAAAATAGAAACAGACGATATGACATTATTTATAGACTAAGTGACATCATTAGACGATATAGGAATGGAAAATTTGCCATAACTTTCCCTAAAGATATCAGATTAAGGTTTTCTTTAGATGGTTGGAAAGAAGACTTCAAGATCTACAACTTTCATGAAGATCTCGAAGAATGATTCTATCATCTGAAGGGTCACAAATGGAACAAAAGATAGATACAAACGAAGCCAAAGGAAAAAGCAGACTAATGGAAAAAGACAGATGAATAGGGAAATTTGCTATAACTTTCCCTACAGATATTAGATTTAGGTGTTCTTTATATGGTTTCAAAGAAGACTTCAAGATCTACAATTTAATGAAGACCTCAAATACAAACTCTATCTTTTAAATGGTCAAAAATGGAACAAAAGATAGGCTAGGTGAAAAAGCAGAAGAAGCAAAACATAGAAGATATGACGTTATCACAGACCATGTGATGTCATCACAGAAGAAGCAAAAAGCAGAAGAAGCAAAACATAGAAGATATGACATCATCACAGACCATGTGACGCCATCACAGAAGAAGCAAAACATAGAAGATATGACGTTATCACAGACCATGTGACGTCGTCACAGAAGAAGCAAAACATAGAAGATACAACTTCACTCTTGAACATCTTCCCTCATGAGGACCATAACTTTCAGTTTAGATGTCCAAAGATTTCATACTATATACCGTTGGAAAGATAAAAGAAAGATCTACAATTTTTTAGAAGACACATTTGCCTAAATCTGTTGGGCCTCGCTTCCGAAGCCCAACGATCGTTCCGAAATCATAACATAAGACGTGCACAAAACACCCTATAGGGTTAATAGCCCAAACACTTAACAAAAGTTCATACACGTGACTCATGCGATTGCAAATTATGGGACTCTATACTTATCAAAACCCTTCTCTAAGGGTGAGAAATCAGGTGCAGCAGATCCTTGCAAAACTCCTCGTATAGGCTAAATTAGAACTTGAGTTCATCAGATAATTTGTATCCCCATTTCTCTAATTTAATTCAAATCAAAAATCGTCTCATTTCGATAACTAGAGAGAGAGTTATGGCAAGAACACCGAAGCATGTTCAATGTAATATTTTCAAACTTTTAACCTCCAACATTTCACATATAATAGTTCTAACTTCCAATAACAGTTTGGGATCCAACAAAATCAGCCTAGATTAATCTAGATTTTTTCCCTAAGTAAGAACATGAAATTTTTTTACATTCATCCACCAATGTACTACACCCAATTCTCAAATTCATGACAAAATTTGAGATTCTTAAAAATAGAATTTAAAATTGATGTCTTCATAAGAAATGTATCAATATGTTTCTAATTTAATCCAAGTCAAGAATCATCTCGTTTGGATAACTAGAAAAAAAGTTATGGCTAAAAGACTGAAGCTTACTCAGTGAACATTTTCGATATCAACTACCAATTTGTTTCAAAATCTTTCCTTAACACAACTCATACCAAGATCACCTTTACTACTTTATTTACTCCTCATTCTCAACTTCATTTCAAATCAATATCATCCATAAAGAAATTATAGTCCATGATTAATCATGAGCACTAATAACAGAACATACACATATATACATATCATTCATCAACTTATTACACATATTCAATTTCATTTTTGCTTTCATTTCACTTCTAACTTTCACCTTAATTCTTCCCATTTCAAAATCTCTTATCCACCATAAACACTAAAGCAATCATGAATCTATCCACATTTCTCATTCCCTACTTTAACTCTTGTCTATCATTTCTTGGTTCAAAAATATTTCATTCATTTACTCTTTACTTATGACTAATTGCTAAAATCTCTCATTTAATAGTTCTAACTTCTAATAAACATTTGGGGTCCAACACTTTTTCCATAAGAAAGCTACGACACAACAACGCAGAAATAGAATTGATCAATTGAAAGACGTGAATGGTAATTGACAAAATTGGTCGACTGGGATTAAACAGGTAATATCTGATTATTTTGTTACCCTTTATTCATTGCAAGCTTCTGCTCCGGATAGTATTATTAATTGGGTGCAACAATGTATTTTGGATGAGGATAATTTGATGCTTGATGAGCCATTTACTTGTGAGGATGTTAGACAACCAGTATTCAGTATGGGTGGGGATAAATCTCTAGGAATTGATGGCTTGAATCTTGGGTTTTATCAGAGATACTAGGATGTTATTGGAGAAGAAGTCTCTACGTTTTGTATTTAGTATGATGTTAGGAATTATTCCACAGTCTCTGAATGAAACAATACTTATTCTCATTCCAAAGAAGCAGAATCCGAAATGTATGACTAAACTTCGACCGATTGCTTTGTGCCAAGTCCTCTACAAAATTATTGCTAAGGTGTTTGCCAACAGATTGAAATGTGTCTTGCCTAAATTAATTTCTCCAACGCAAAGTGCTTTTGTTGCTGGTAGACATATTCAAGATAATTCGGTTGTAGCTTTTGAGGCAATGCATTATTTGAGGGCTAAAAGAAGTGGTAAGACTGGCTATGCGGCTCTAAAAATCGATATAAGTAAAGCCTATGATAGGCTCGACTGGTGTTTTCTGAAAGCAGTTATGCGAAAGATGGGGTTCAATGATATATGGATTGGATTGATTGATCAACGTGTAGCTTCGGTTTCCTATAAGGTGCTTCAACAAGGAAATTTTATTGGACCGATATATCCAGGCAGAGGTTTGCGGCGAGGCGATCCTTTTAGTCCTTATCTGTTTATTATTTGTGCCGAAGCGTTATCTAGACTGATTCAAGCCAAGGAGAATTAAGGGGCTATTCATGGTGTCAAGATAGTTACAGGTGCTCCTATAATTTCCCATTTATTTTTTGCTGACGACAGTGTTCTTTTCTTCAAAGCTAAGCTTAATGAAGCACAGGCTATTAAGATATTATTGACGGAATATGAGCAAGCTTCTGGACAGGCGATTAATTTTAGCAAATCCTTGATTTATTTCAGTCCTAATATGGATTTAGTGGTGAGATTAGATATATGTTCAGTATTGCAGGTTCAGGAACATGATGATCTTGGCAATTATCTTGGTCTTCGAATGGCTATTGGTCGTAACAAGAAAGAAGTTTTCAAATATGTGAAGGATCGGATTTGGGAAAAACTTAATTTATGGAATGTCAAGCAGTTGTCAAAGCCGGGTAAAGAAGTATTATTGAAGACAGTTCTTCAGGCTATACCAAATTATGTAATGATGTTATTTTATTCCCTGAGTCATTGAGTGAGGAACTTGAGCGGATAATGTGTCGATTTTAGTGGGGTACCGCGGATAACAAGGAAGGTATACACTGGACAAATTGGGACCGGTTATGTAGATTAAGAGCGGCCGGTGGCCTTGCTTTTAAACATCTCAGAGAGTTTAACATTGCTCTTTTGGGCAAGTTAGGATAGAAGCTACTAAAGGAACCTGATTCGTTAGTTGCGAGATTGCTCAAAGCACGTTACTATGCCAATTTCTCGTTTTTAGAAGCCCCTCTTGGTGCGAATCCGAGTTATCTATGGCGAAGCATTCGGAAAAGTCAAGATGTTATTAGAAGAGGCATTTGTTGGAAGGTTGGTAGAGGGTATAAAGTGACAATCTGGTCTGATCCATGGTTAAGGGATGTAGATAATCCATTTGTTACCACCATTTTTGACGCAAGTTATAGTGTTTTCTTTGTTAAAGATTTGATGGTCAAGGGTAGGTGGAATTTAGAGCTGATAAATGTTGTATTTAATCAACGTGATATTAGTTTAATATTGAGTCTTCCACTTTTTGGTAATGGAGAGGATGATTTGTTTTGGATGTTTGAGGAAAAAGGGTTTTACTCAGTCAAGTCGGCTTACAAAGCTCTCACTATTGGTGATCAACAGCTACGTAATGCAGAGATGCAGCAGGTTTGGAAGAAGCTTTGGAAACTAAAGTGTCCCCGCAAATGAGTAATTTTGTATGGAGTGCTTCTAATAATATTTTTCTGTTACGAGATAATTTGTTATTAAAGAAGGTTGATGTCCCAGCATGGTGCCCGTTTTGCAGTCAATCAATAGAAAGTTTGCTGCATTTAATGGTTAATTGTTCTTTTACAAAGCAGGTGTGGCAGTGTTCTTATATGGGTTGGTTTTTGTCAGCGATGACAAGTTTTTAAGATTGGCTGTGTAGGATTTTCCGGTTGTTTAATGATAGTGATTTGGCTTTAGTATTGAGTTTGTGCTAGCAGGCGTGAACTGTGTGAAATGATATTATTTGGAAGCTCCAAGTTGCTGCTCCATTATCGGTTTGGGCTAGAACATTGCAGTACCATCAAGATTGGTTGAAGGCGCAGGTGGTGGTTGAGAATGCAAGAGCTGCTGATGGTGTCATTACATGGAGGAAATCAGACTTTGGGTGGGTAAAGCTCAATATTGATGCTGCAACAACTATGGATGGTCCCTACACTGGGTATGGTTTTCTTGCTAGAGATTTTTTGGATTCAGTTTTGGGGATTAAGGTTGGCAGATTTGCTGGAGTTTTTCGACCAAAGATTGCTGAAGCAGTGGCCATAAAGGAGACCCTTAGCTGGATTGAGAGTAAGAATTGGCAAAGTGTTATTTTTGAGAGAGATTGCTTTCTTGTTATTCAAGCAATTACAAATCAGCAATATACAGATGCAATAAGGTAGCTCATAGCTTAGCCCAAGTTTCTCAAACAATGGCAAACGTAGGCGAGTGGTGTGATAATTTTTCTCATTTTGTAATGCCTATATTGTGTTTGGATAGTTAATATAATTCATCCTACTTCTTCAAAAAATAAAAAAATAAAGTTATTTTAATTTTTATATAATTTTTATTAATAAATTTATTTTATTATATTACAAAAATAATTTTATAATTTAATTTTTATTTATAAATTTTTTATTTATTTTAAATGTATCTAAATTATTAAATCAATTTTATTTAAAATTTATATATTTTGAAAATATTTTAAATTTAATTATATCTATTAAAAATATTAATATATTAAATAATATATATTTAGTTGATACTAAATCATATCATAAGAAAACAAATACTACTTCTAATAATTTTCAAAATTTTTAAAAACTAAAAAACGAAAACCAAAAACATAAGCTATGTTTTCTCAATTGAATTTAAAAATGAAATCAGAAAATTTAAAATAAAAATAAAAAATAAACAGGCACTTAAATTTATAGGTTTAGTTTTAATTTTCCGGTAAATTTGTGCAGGTTTAATCAGCCTATGCCACCCAGCATTTTTTTCTGTGATTCGTTCAACGTAACAGAACTGAGAGGAGGAGAGGAAACACACAACCTTGAACACTGCGTCCATGGAGCATTCCGCTACTAAGACTGTGTCTGCCAGTAATATTTCTTTCCTTTTCTCTTATACTTGCGTAACTCAATTGTTTCCAAATTCCTGAAACTGTCTATTATTCGTAAAAAAGTCCATTACATTTTTAGCATCGAATCTTTCTTCTTTCCTGGGTCTTTCTCATCGTTTGGGATGTTGTTTCTAACCACATGAGGAAAAAGCTTGAATGGGTTGTTTCTATTTGACCCAAAAGATCACACTCTTAACTTATTAAAGCGTCTACAAACGCCTTGCGGATTCGGTTTTTTAATGTATAAACAACGAAAGTGGATGCACCTTCTGAAGGAAATAGCTGTTGAAGCTAACGGCTGTTGAAGACTGTGAGGGGTCTATGGACGATTCAACTTCTATGAGATTTATTTTCCATAATGTGTTTCTATGCACCTTCTGAAGGAAATAGCTGTTGAAGACTGTGAGGGGTCTATGGATGATTCAACTTCTATGAGATTTATTTTCCATAATGTGTTCTTTATCAATTTCAATTGCTTGCTTATGTTTTGTATTTCTATTCTGTAAACTACTTATTCCAAGTATGTGTGTGTGTGTGTATATATATATCTCGATTACAGATTCATGGGAGGATAAGAAACGAATGTCTCAAAGGGATCCAGTAAAGTTTTTTGCATCAGTCAATACAAAAGATGACAATTCCGTTGATTTCCTTCGTGCTTTTTGGGGTAGGCTTATGGTTCCACATTGGGTTACATTTGCGTAAACAATATGAATTCTAATATAACTTTTAAGTAAACTAAACAAAATTCGAAATTTATGCATAAAGCGAGTGGTGTGAATGGGAAATTCTGAGAAATAATAGTGATCTGGATAAACTTTTTTGTACATCGCATTTGTTTTTCCAAATAATTCAACTTGTGGTACCATGGTTATCTACAAATTCATACTATATACTAGTTAGTCATTACAATCTTCATGAAAGCATAATTTGGCTTTTGTAGTTTATTTCTATTTTGTTTTGTGGTTAATCTAGGATCAGTCCTTTCTTGCTTCCTAAAAAGACCTTGGATCTCAAAAGTGGGGAGCGCTACACTTTGCATTATGGTAGTACATAACTTCCAGAAACATTTTTTATGGCCTTGAGAAGTTATATTCAGTTGTCTTATAAATAAAATTTCCAACACATTCTAGGTGATTATGGTTTGCTAGCAAATCTGCTAACATAGCCTATTTGTGCTATAGGCTTAATGCTTGCCTAGTTTGGCACTATATTCAAACTGTTAATGCTAAATTCGTGAACCTAGTAGACCTCCTAAGCTCGAAAGATGTCCTGATTGCAGATGTTAACTAGTTGGTTCAGGTTTTTATTTTCCTTTGTTGAGCATCTATGTTTGAAATGTGTCTAGTGAAAAGTACGAAATTATGATAAACAAAAACATTTAAGCAGTAAAAAGAACTGAAATTCAATCTTGGTTTGTAGTAGATTTTGTTTAATCTTTGGCATTGGGTTTGCAGAAGGCTTCATAGCTGGAGGTGCTGCTGGTCTAGCTGCAGAAGCTTCTTTATACCCAATCGATACAATAAAAACTCGACTACAGGCTAGTCTTCCATAATGTTGCATTTTACTCTAACTTTGGCACCTATGATCAGCATAAAGTCTCTAGTTACACTTCAGTGATGGATGTATGAAGTGTATAGTCATCTTGCTGTTTTTTTCTATATGATTTTACAAGTATCAAGGTCTCAATGACCTCAACGGAGATGGTTGTTCTCAATAATATGAAAGAAACCATCATTGGTCATCTATTCTAATTTTGCACTTGCTTTTTTGCGTTTTGGATCACTACTTCACATTCAGTCTGGTATAATTTGTGATCTTTGTCATTACTATTCCTTTTAAAAGAAAGCAATGGGAACGGTGAAAGATTTCACTGGGTTTTTTCCATCCAGTTTGTGAAGCTGACTTATTTGTCATTCAATATTAAACTTGTCAAGTTTTAGTGACTAACTGACTATCCAATATGCTCCATAATTGAACGTTCTTGCTTGCATTTTAGGCAGCCCATGGTGAAGGAAAGATTATTCTGAAGGACCTCTATTCTGGATTGGCGGGAAATCTTATTGGAATTCTGCCGTGAGTACTTCTTCTCCATATATCCTCTAATTCTATCCTAATCAGGGTGCTGATATAGTCAAGAATGAGAATCCTATAATAATAGAATAGATACTAATGTAGGAAGACTTTTCAGTTCACCAGGCACTTATTGTGAGATTAGTTTCCAATAGTATTTATTTGGTGTCCACATTTGGGAATTCACTCCTTGCCTCCCTTGGTCCATTTTTCCAACATTTGATTTGAACTTGTTTTCTAATCAAAACTTAAGGTCATGCTTAGTGTTTGGTAACGTTATGTGGAGCAAGGACTGAAAATGGTTGAAAATGTTGCATCTTGAATTCTAGACTCATTCATTTCATTGTTCTACTTTATAGATTCCTAGCTTATTTTTCGTTTCAAGTTTGCATTTTTACTCTTGCAGAAGTTCAAAAACTGGTTAAATTTTTTTTAATAGCCTGCAGTTCATATGTTTAAATTTATTTGCAGGGCATCTGCTATTTATGTTGGCATATATGAGCCTATAAAGCAGAAATTGTTAAGGGCAATACCTGAAAACCTTAGTGCCTTTGCCCATCTGGTAAGGTTCTACAATTAAATGATTGAAAATGCTGAATTAATAGACCTGTTTCTCTGATTTGATCGTTCTGCTTATCTTTAGTCCTGCTACCTCTCTTTAGCTTCCAGTTCCTGCTTAGGTGTGATTATTGTCTCATGGTTATATCAACTTGGATGAACATCTGGCAATGCCCTAGAAAAGTCCCTTCAATATGTACAGCACTGTGTCATTTTTTATAGAGACAAATACTACATAAGTCATGTTTTGCTATCCACCTGTGCAGCATATTGGCACCCTCTTTCTTTCAAGTTGAGGGAGACTATTCATGTAACAAGTACTGGATACATAATTCTTATTTTAATAGGTTTCAGGACTTCATTCAGACTGCAGGTGCCATTGGAGGTGCTGCTTCTTCTCTTGTTCGTGTTCCAACAGAGGTAATTTGCTACTTTTTATGTATCTTCTGCTGATTTAATTAAGTGTTCCTTACTAGACATTCTGCAGGTTGTTAAGCAAAGGATGCAAACTGGACAGTTTCATTCAGCCCCTGATGCTGTCCGTCTTATTATTACTAAGGAGGGATTTGGAGGTCTCTATGCGGTAGGCAACACACTCCTTCAAAATACATATGCTGTGCCTCTCCTTGACAGAACGAAAATGTCTGATGTTGTCAACAGCTTCTTTTGCTTTCACCTTCCTGCATGAGTCTTGTCATTTTTACTTGCTGATGTTGATTTGTCAATGTCATGAGTTCTATATATTCGTCCCTATTATGTTTTATTCATTCACTTCATGAATTGCAGGGTTATGGATCATTCTTATTGCGAGATTTGCCATTTGATGCTGTCCAATTTTGTATCTATGAACAGCTCTTAATGGGATATAAGCTAGCGGTAAACTAGCATATGTTATTTTTCATTGCTACTATTGACATGTGCATTCCAGTATGCATGTGGATATTTTACATGAATTTTGAGTTTGAGGGAGTAGCATAGTGGCTAGCACTCCCTGCCGAATACTAAAGATCATGGGTTAGAGTCTTCACCTGGGCAAGATGGGGTGTGGGAAAGAGTTTCTGACAGACCAAAAGATAAAAAGCAAAAGATATTTTCTACCTTTTAAATTAGAAAAACTGGTTTGAGAAAAGAAACTAACACAGAAACACGCAAAGTTTTTGCACAGTTCAAACCTAGTTGTCTAACAAGGATACAACTGGGAACAAATATTCAATTACTTCCTAGGGACACAGAATAATAATGCAAAGCTTTTAATGGCTGTGCTTCATTCTAGGATTATTTAGATAAATTAAAAAGCCACAGAGAGCCCCCCCGGCCCTGGAGTGGACTTTTCCTTCTATCCTTCTACATATTCGACCAGACATGTTATTTTAGAATCATTAGGAAAGAAACAAGTGAAAGTCACAGTATTTACTCCATGTCTTGGTTGGTTCAGTCATCTGTGCAAGATACGACTCTTTTACAATATTCTGCAGGCAAGACGAGATCTGAAAGATCCAGAGATTGCTATACTCGGTGCATTTGCTGGTAATGCAATAATATTCATAGCTTTTCGATTCATTTTTCTGTTATCCTTGAAATTGCAAGTCTGATCTGGACTTTCGAGCTCAATAGTAATGCAGGATTGCCTTAATTATGAGCCAGCCACAGGTTATGCTATATGTATATTTCCTTTTTAAATGGGGAACTTCAGTCGAAGATCCCTTGTGACCTTTATGCATCTCTGTTTGATTCTTCATTTTTGTGATGGATTCAACCATTTTCCAAACTATAGATATCTGAGATTAGTGCACATCTCGTCTGGGGTTTATTTAGCTTGCATAATGGTAAGGAGTAAATTAGGCACAAAATAAATATGATTGTTGATGAAAAATATGTCGCAAATAGTATCTACATACGAGGGCACAAAAATTTTCAAGTGACACATGTGCATACTTTTTGGATTTTGAAATGCCATTAGTAGGGAATATTATTGGTGAGCAAATTTCTGGGAACACTAAAAGGTTTAATTATTCAATTTCTGTTTTTTTTTTCCTCTTTTGTAAACAGTTTCATGTTCATTAACATTAGCATTACATGGACTACAAACTGAAAACTTAGAAGGGGAATAATTGCCAATCTGTCTATTTTCTTGCAAGCTGAAAGGCACCATACAAACAGACATACGCATTATGCATATTGTTAATAGATATTAATCTCCTGAGCTGTGACACTAAATTATATGAATAAAATGTTGCAACTACATAAAGTATCTACTGTAGTTGCAAATGTTATGTGCTTTTGGAGTTCAAAAATAAATTAAATCTTGAAGTCTTCAACTGCTTAATCATGGAAATGACAAGTTGAAACTTGAGACACGTGTACATATATATCAGATGTAATGGGTCCATCTTCTACAATCCTGAAGAGACTGTTTCTTAATACCTAGGAAAGCACAAGCCTCGGCTCACAAGATTTTAACTGCAGTGGATTGGGAGGTACTCTTACCTCCTTGCCACCAGTCTAATACCGTAATGGCTAATCTCAAGAGTTCAAACTCAGGGCTCAACTTTGACAATATTGCACTTTGACCATACTGTAATATAAGTACTATACTTTGGGATGATAAGTGACTATTCTCAATGCTGAATGCATAGTCTGGTGAGATTTTCTGCCTGAGAGCAAGTTGATCATTTGGAAAATGGAGTACTTGGAGAAAGAAATGCCTCAAGTATTCTAGAGTCTGGATGCCTGTGCTGTGCTGGCATGAGTCCGTAGACAGATTGATGACATAGTTCTCTAATTCTTGCTTCAGTTCATTCTACTTTAATGAGCTAGAAGTCAAGTATTTTAATATGTTACTTTTAAAAAAATACTTATGTATTACATAAATTTGAACTTGACTAAAGTATGAGAACCATTGCAACATATGTGATTCAGGTGCAATAGCTGGAGCTTTAACTAATCCTCTAGATGTGGTGAAAACTAGATTAATGGTTCAGGTATAGATAACATTTTCTACTTGCGTTTTGTTTTCTTTTCAATCATTTGTAGAAATGATTCTGTTCTCTTTTTGTGTTGGCAATATCTGTATCTCTGTTTTTTCACTTCATTTCATTTCTTTCTCAATTCCCAGGGATCAACAAACCACTACAAAAGCACTTTTGATTGTGTTAGGACTATAATAAAAGATGAAGGAAGTCATGTTCTTCTAAAGGTGTACTTCTAAGCAGTAATTATGCTAATCAAAGCATAACTACTGTTACTCCTATTTGGTTGTGAATTAGTTGCAAGAATATGTTTGCTTTTACCTCATGTAATTATTTGGCTACAGGCTCGAACTTGGGGATTTGGCTGTGGCCAAGAGAAAAGGATGTTGCATGGGCATAAGTTACTTTAAATTTTGTTTTCCCCCTGATCTGCATATGCTATGCTTTCCTTATATTTGAACTTGTGAAGATTCTAGTATGCACCAAGTCAGCCTTTACTATTATTATCCTACCGGATCCCAGTTTGCTCCTTGTTCACATACGTATGTCTCATCACTGTTCCTGAGCTGTCTTTGGTTGTTGCTGTTCATGATTACTATCATTTCTTTTGCTGTTAATCTCCAAGTTTATTAAACTGCTCCTGGCACGCTGTTAAATGATAGGTAATAAACACACATCCTGCAAGACATGATAGATTATAGAAAGCAAGAAGATGGCACAAATTTTGTTTCAAGTTAGAACTTCTGGTCTTGTATAAATGGGTATCATGGAAGCCATGTAGATCAGTGCTTGGATGAGAGTACTATGGTGCCCTTCTCTCAAATAGTTAGATGAAGTTGTCTCTTTCTAATTTGCTGCAGGGAATTGGGCCAAGAGTAATATGGCTTGGAATTGGAGGTTCAATCTTCTTTGGGGTCCTTGAAAAGACGAAACAGGTTCTTTATCAACAGCGCAGAGTGGCGGAGAGGTCACACTCTTTCAAACAAAGTTAACTGAGGAATTGTGTTTAGTTTGCAACCTGACATTTGATATACATTCTTGAAAATTATAAAAGATGTAGCAACGAGACTGAAAGCATTTTAGTTTCTTTGGTTTCTGATTTTCTGTACTGATTATTTTTTGCTTCCAACCACACCCTATGTAGTGAGAACAGTCATCGTGGTTTACTGGTTTAGGTAGGAATTTTGTCATTTTGGAAATCAGGTCTGGATGGATCTAGTTCTTATATACACCATTAGTAGTGGAAATGTTACTTTAAGACCTCTGGTAACGAGGCCTTATCTTAGCCCACATTGAAGGTTCCCAAGCTTTAGTTTCCTTTTAGAGTGAGCTCCGGAGTTGCTATCGTTAACAAGGTATTATTTGGCAAACAACTTATTAGGTATTTTTTTAGCTTTTTGATTATTTTAGTTATTGACTTGTTTGATGAATGACTTATTGGTTAGTTTGTTTAACCCATTTTGGAGTTAATTGTTTACCTAATGACAGTATTGCTCTCTACTACTTTTGCTGTGTGTTTTCAAAGTTGGCTTTTTTTTAATTGTACAATTATGTCGTAAAGTTTAGAAAAATATAATAAAGAGGTTAATTAAACTTTTTAATCATTATTTAATTTTATAATATTAGTTTACATTTAAAAATATTATAATATTAAATTTTTGAATATAAAGAGTCACATCAAATTAATATTTTTAGTATATAACTATTATGTATTGTATCTGTATCGTACTATAATTATAGATATTTTTAATTTATTAAATAATAAAATTCATACATATTATATGAAAAGTACTAATATAATGTAGTTTTCTGCATCATTTATATTAATAGAGAATTTAACGTTGGATTATTATTATTATTATTTATTTTTTATTAAAGTTATAAACTTAATTTTTGTAAAATTAAATATTTAAATCTAAATTCTTATAAAATTTTTTAACAAAATACTAAGAAATATAATATTCATGCCCTTATAATTTTTTTTAAAATCATACCCTCATAAGTCATTTTACACATTAACAGTTAATAATAAATGGTTAATTTTATCAAACATTTTTAATAAACAGTTGATATTATTCGTTGGTCAAATCAATTATTAGCTAATTGTTGATAGAATTAGTTAACAGTTAATGCAATCAGTTGTTTGCCAAATAGGGTCATTGTCTCTTTTAAACATTTATAGTGTTTCTTAATAAATCATCTAAATTTATTAAAACTAGTTTCTAATGGCATGTATACCATAATTTTATAATGGCATGACCTTTCAACATTTATTAATGAAATAACTTTATGATTTTCCTTCAATAATATCAAAAACTGATAAATAAAATATAAATATGATTTCAATAAAGAAATAACGTAAATACAGAGACTGATAAAAACTTGATTGCTTCTTACTGTACAGAGAATCATTCGAGCTGTTACGTAGACCTTTTCTTCTTTCTTTCTTTTTTTTTTCTCGTTTCTTTTCCCTTTCCCGTTGCGTTGCTTTCTGCTGTCTATTAAACTTCCCAACTCGAGAAAGGCGAAAAGACCCCCTAAAGCACAATGGAGTAAAGACAAGAGAATATTTGACAAATAAAATCCGCCCATCAAAGTCAAAAGTCAGGCTGAGGCAGGACAGTCACCTCTGTTTGAGAAGTTGGTAAAAACGATTGCTTTCCATAATCAATCTGTTTCCTTTTCAGTGAGGCCTGCTCTAAACAAGTGGAGAACAAGACAATACAACTTGCATGTAGCTGTCCCTACGAAGCGTTCATGGAAGGAGAGCTGATTCGTGGAATTTGCCGCCTTCGATCATTTTCTTATGGAATTACACACATACCGATTGCGAAACTCATGATTCTTAATTCTTTTTCAAGATTTTCAGTGGAACTGTCATTTTAGAGATATACGTTGGGGATAGGTTAACAGGGACACCAGAAAAGAAAGGTCATAAAGAGTTGAGAATCTAAAGGTGATATCATAAAAGGGACATTTTTTTTATTTTAAAATTTTAATTGAATATTTAATAGCATAACAAATTATAAAAATTATTCTTTTAAAATCTTAATTTGACTTATGTCTAAGTACTAAAATAAAAATATCTCCTAACATTTTTAAATATTTTAGAATAAACTAATATTTATTTATATCAATTAAAAATTTTTAATTTTTCAATCTGGACTCTCCCCTCTCCTATTGGACCAACTGCTACGACTCTTTCTTTTTTTGATTACAAGAGGAGAGAACAACACTAGACTAAAGCTCGAGGGTACATCATGCCTTGCGTATCGCAGCGGAGAAGCTCCTGAACTTCAAAAGGGGCCTCTGGAAGGAGAGAAAGACCCGGGCTGCCCCGCCCAGCGAGACGAGCGAGATAATCCGCGCACTGATTGCCTTCCCGGACCACATGCTGCATTCTAACCGTCCACTCCCGGCGCAACAGCAATTGGATACCTGCAACCAAAATAGAAACCTCAGTCAGGACCACGTAAGGAGCAGAAAGGATGTTAATCACTTCGAAGGAGTCGACTTCCATCACGACTCGACGATAGTCCAGGTCCCAGGCTAACGTTAGACCCGAGAGCACCCCCCAGAACTCCGCCGCCAAAGGTGAGCCCCTACCGAGGAGCTGTTGAAATCCGCCGCACCACACCCCGGTGCAATCCCGAATCAGACCCCCAGAGGAAATCACTGTAGTCGCGGGATTCAAAGCGCCGTCAGAATTGACTTTAACCCACCCCTCTGCAGGCTTCTGCCACCCCACGAAGGTACCCACCGGAACACCCTGAGCGGGAAAGACACATTTCTCCACCATCCGGGCCCGGGCTATCCACCTCACGTAATCCAGGATAATTCTGTGCCCCTCCTCAGGCCAAATAAAGGACGGCTCGAAGACACTGCTGTTCCGCCATTGCCAGAAGAACCAGCAAGCGACGCCAAAGACTGAGGCCCAAACTTCCTGAGGAACCGGATCCTGGTTGGTGAGGTTACTCGACAGCCAACTGTCCACCTCTTGCTGGAAAAAGGTCTCATCAACCACAGCCTGAGGAAAGCGACGCCAGATAGCGCGAACTCGGGGGCAGTCCCGGACAACATGAGCAATGGTCTCTTCCTGCCCACAAGATGGGCACCGAGGGTCACACGCAATATGTCAGCGCACGCGCTGTTGATTGTCAGAAGGCTCCGATTAGCCACCAGCTAAAGGAAAGATCGTATGCGCTGAGGGCCCGCCTACTTCCATATGATCGCCCACAGGCTGCGTCGGGGGGCAGAAGGGGAAACCTCAATAAGCTTATAGGCCGAAGCCACCGTGGGGGGAAGGTCCCCAAAGCAGACCATCCTCCCCCCCGGCTCCAGTCCAACGGCCCGAAGGACGCAATCGCTAAGCAAACCGCGGCCGGGAGGTACTGTTGGAACACAGGCCAAAGCCACCCATCAGCCGGCGTACGAAGATCTGCGACTGTCGCCAGCTGGAGGGAATCCGGGATCGGGAAGGTAGCCACGTGAACGAGCGGGCTCCACCCCTCCAGCCAGTTGTCTATCTAGAACAACACCCGCCTCCCGTTCCCTATCTACCATTTGACCCCTTGGCGGAGCCAAGGCCAGGACGCCGAAATCCCTTTCTACACCGACGACGCCCCAGACCTGAAGATCTACTCTTGGTTTAAGGTACTGTACGGGGTTTAAGGTACTCTACGGTCCTATTTTCTTCTCCTTCATCTCAATATTTTCTATCTCTGTTGTTATTTCCAATGATATTGCCTTCCTCTTTTGAAAAACACATGTTGAGAAGGCAATTTTGTTAAATACCAAAGTTAGGTTTAATTGAAAGCTAACTCGGATTACCGCATTACGTTTCCTACTTTAAGTTTGAATTCTTATTCTTACTTTTCAAAGAGGTTGTGGAAATTATAGTAATTTACAAAGAAAAAATAATTTATTAATTCAAGAAAATAGAACAAAATTTTATTTTTAATTTTTATTAAAGTCCTGATTGAAAAATGTATAAAGATGCTATGTAGATTTTGGTAATAACAACAGATTCACACTAAGCAATATTAAAGTTTTTTTATATAATTCAATTTTATTTTATTAAATTTCTCATAAATATTCATCCCAAGATACTAATTTATTTAAAGTTACGATATTCATCCCAACATACTAATTAGTTAAGTCTCGACTAATTTTCACATGGTTTGATTGATGTATGCGCATAGTGTGGTCCATCAGCACATGGTTTCGGGGCACGACTGTACTCCTTTTTTTTTTAGTTAGCCCACGAGAAGTTTTAGGAGGTCCCAATTGTACTCTTTGAAACATCAACTTTACACATTTTAATGTTTGGTTTATCTAAACATGACTTTGATTAGTTTAACTAAAGCCAGGCCGATCAATGCATCAACCGAATCTGGATCCACTTGATATGCTTGTCTTGGTTCATTCAGAATAATGCCTTGCTGGTGCTACAACCGTATTAACCGTTGGCCAAAGCTCATTAGTAATATATGATCCTGACTATGTTTTAAACGTAAAACTTTGTTCTAGAAAATTGATCACTGACTAGTCCTTGTCAAAGTTCCATCTTGTAACTGATAAGGGAATCTTAATCAGCCTCCACAAGCATTCTTTCTGTCCCCATACAATAATATATATGAGCCTTTTTCCTTTCTAGTTGGAGGAAGCGACTAGAAGGATTTGATTTCAAGCAGAATATCTGTAATAATTATGAGTGAACTCCAAAGGTCCAATGAATATCACGTGTTTTTAGTCTTCTCTGTACTGCTCAACATCTTCTTCATTTGGAAATGGCATGTGAGTGGTGCTGAGTGGCTCAGCCTGAGTTGGAGCAAAACAGCGGCAGCAGAAGCAGAGGAAGTGGCAGCCATCCCTTGTTCAAGCCATGGAAGAGCATACTTGGATGGTTTGGTTGTTGATGATATCAGTAAACAACCAGTTTGTGAGTGCAACACCTGCTATGGAGGCCCTGACTGTTCTATCTTCTACCCTGATTGTTCTGCTGATGCTAATGGGTACTATATTTTTATTTTCCTCCGTCTTTGTTGAGAATACCCACATGTTTAGTTGTCCTGATAAACTATTTGATGAATTATTCATGAAAAACAATTCAGAAACTTTGTTCTGACACTAAACGACAATATGATGTTTGAATATGTCAAGAAGAGGTTAAATTAAATATTCTTGTAACACAAAGTCAATAACAACTATCTCAAAGCAGCATAATTATCACCTGGTGTTTTTCTTTTCATTAAAATTTGAAGTTTGTTGGTTCTTTGATCTCTATTATTGAACTACAAACTCCATGACGATACTATCATCTTTGGCGCAGCGGTGATCCATTGTTTTTGGAGCCCTTCTGGATACAGAATGCAGCAACCAGTGCCGTTCTTGTGGCAGGGTGGCACAGGATGAGTTACTCATATAGTGATCAATCAACCATCTCCAAAGAGCTGGTTAATCATATCAGGAAGCTACATGCCAATGTAGGAAATGCAGTAACTGATGGAAAATATATAATTTTTGGTGATGGATCAACCCAACTTCTAAATGCAGCTGTTCGTTCCTTGTCCCCAGATAATGGCTCATCCCCAGCACGGGTCGTAGCTTCAATCCCATTTTATCCGGTTAGTACCTATAGTACTAAGTTTTTGTTTTTAGCATATCAACAACTGTAAATGCTTCATCAGGATTTGAATAATGATAAGAGGAATAGGTTTATGGTACTCGAGTTCCGATTGATTGATTGCTTAGTAGAAAACCGCAAATTTTCAGATGCAATGTTTAAAGCTGTTAATTCAGTTGGTGCACCGAATCATTGCAGGTGTATCAAAGACAAGCAGACTTTTTCCGGTCAGTTGATTTCAAGTTTGAAGGGGATGCATCACTATGGAAGAACAACTCGGATACTAGTAGAAACATGATTGAGTTTGTAACCTCACCAAATAATCCTGATGGACAGCTGAAAGAGGCAGTTCTTCATGGAGAAAATGCCAGAGCAATTCATGATCGTGCATATTACTGGCCACATTTTACGGCCATTCCATCTCCCGCCGATGGAGATGTCGTGATATTCTCACTTTCTAAACTCACTGGTCATGCTGGGTCAAGATTTGGGTAACTGCAGAATTAGCATTCTACTATCAACATTATTGCTTCCAGTTACCTAGATATTGTTTCGCTTTTCTGGCAACTAGCCAATGGTTGAAGCAAAATTTGCAGGGGCTTGTAAGACAAGAGCTACCCTAATGATATGACATGATCTTTTGTACAGTTGGGCGCTGATAAAGGACAAGAAGATTTATGAAAGGATGAGCACGTATTTGAACTTGAATACCATGGGAGTTTCAAGGGAGAGCCAGCTAAGAGCTTTAAAGCTCCTGAAAGTGGTTCTTCAAGGGGGAGGGAGACAAATATTTGAGTTTGGACATGATACTATGAGGATTCGATGGGAAAGATTTAGGAAGATCATCTCAAGATCTAGTCGTTTCTCTATCCAGAAAATTGCACCTCAGTACTGCAGTTTTTTCAATGAAGTCAGGGAAGCTTCTCCAGGTAACTATTCTGAAGCACTATTGTCATTCACACGACTTTCATATATGAGAAGGATACCAGGATGAAATTGACATTTGATAACCATCATGATCCTGCATCAAGCATTTAATTCTGCTTCTTTCCTTTTCTTTTTTTCCCCCCTTGCTGCTATTGAGCTCCCAATTGCCTTCCACCAAAACCAGTTGATTCTCCTAATTTTATCCAAACAATTCTTAATAATGCTTCTTCACAACATTTTCATCTCCAGTTTGTAAACAATGGCCTCAGTGTGTCACTTGTTGATTAACGCTTCAATTGTCTTCTCATGGGAATCTTCAAAGCTACAGTGATTGAGAAAATTGGTTATAATCTATGTTTTGAAATTCGGACCGGATCGGCCGGTTCAACCGGTTCGATCGGTGACTAGTTGGCTATCCGGTCCGGGTCACCCCTAAAAACCGGCCCTTAATTTAACCAGTAGGAATCGGTGAAAACCGGTCAATTGACCGGTCAAACCAGTTCGACCACTGGTTCAATAAATTTTTTATTTTTTAAATATTGTTTATATTATTTGGTATTTTTATTTTTTTAAAATATTACTAATATTATATATAATTAAATAGAATTATTGCGTAATTATGATGTCACACTGATTCAACCGGTGGTCGAACCGGTGACCAATAAAACTTTCGATTTGACATCCGGTCTGAGTTTTAAAACCTTGGTTATAATCCTTCTTTCTGTCTTCATTTTTTGGAATATCAGTTCTCAGTGCCCACAATTTATATAATCATTAATAGTTTGACTAATGCTTTAACAACTAAACAAGTGTTTGATGAATTATAAACGCATAAAAAATCTGAAATTCATTGCAGCATATGCGTGGGTAAAGTGTGAGAGGGAGGAAGACAAAGATTGTTATAACGTGCTTCTGGCAGCCAACATCACTGGCCGTGAAGGTAGCCTGTTTTTCGCTGAAGATAAGTACGTGCGCCTTAGTCTCATCAGGAACCAAGATGATTTTGATTTATTGCTTCAGAAACTAGATATAATAGTTTCTGAGGAAGATGGTCCCAGAACAAGCTGAAGAGTGTTTATGAAAGGTGATGTTTATTCACCTGTAACACTTGTTCATATCTA
>JAOSBM010000003.1:21203788-21215784 GCA_027568955.1 Erythroxylum tenue
TTTACCATGTTTGTAAACTTGGTTTAGTACCACCTTTACTCAAGTAAAGGTACAGTAAAAGGATGACATGTGGGGAGGTTACATCAGAGAAGTTCCACCAAAGAGCCTTATTCGGTGATTCCCTTCGTCACACGCTAATGGGTTAAAGCCAAGGAGACATTCTCCAATAAATTATATAGAAGCACAGGCCTATACCATTGTTAAAGTACCAAAACGCCCCTTCTTTCCCTGCTAAAAATATCTAGGAGCGCCCACTTCCCTCTCACTTCAGTAAAAGACGACTATTATTTTATTACCCAATCATCCACCACACTTGGAACGATCTTAGTCATCCAGCCGGGGTTCTCCAGTAATTTGAGATCTACTCTCTCTTCCCACCCATCATTGTCTTCCCTTCCTTGCGCTTATCACGCACTGACAACTCTTGGTATGTTTAGACCGTTCACATGCGAATACAAATGCTGATGCATGGCATGTATGTAAGTAACATCATGCATGTGTTGGTTTTGTACATGAACATGCATTGTGGGGTGTGTTTGCAACAAATGGACATGACGTGGGCCTCTAAGGTGAGAGGAAAATATCATTGCCACGTCTGCTAAGCAATCTAAGAGGAGAGTCCACAGAAAGATCTCTCCCTCCCAAAAGCTTTCACGGGAGCTAACAGGTACTAGTACTCCCTCTTGTGTTTTTGCAATTTCCTTGATAAGAAAATTTTAATATATTTTATTTTCTCATTTTTAGTCACAGTCACACACACATTTACGAGGAGAACTGAAACTCTGATAAACAAATATCCAGCACAAATCAGCGAAACCAAACACAAGTTTCAGGTGGCCTCAAGTTCTCAGACCCAAAATATCCAACTAATTTTTTCTTTTTTTTGTCTTTTAAGACGTGTTCTTTCTTAGATATTAGTTTCATCCCTTTGCTTACAGTTTCCGCTTATTTGATTGTTATTCTTTTCTGGCTTCTTGGTTTTGAACAATACCAGAACTTTTTCTGGGTTCGTTTGTTATTGTTTTCATGGTTTCTGGTTGCTTTCTGCATGTTTTGTTTCTCGGTATGCCTTTGGAGTGTTCCTCCTTTTATCACCTTTCTTTTGGTCTCCTCATAGCCTTATTTTTTCTTTAATTTCTCCTTTAAGATTTCTAGATTTTAGGGTACAAATCTCTCTCTTTTTTCTTTTTCCATTTTTAGGAAAGATTTCAACTTTTCTGCACAAATTCATTTGTTGATTATAAACCGTTTATTGTTCTATTTTTGTAGAGCAGAAGATTCCAGTGACAATTGGCTACCACTCTAACTGAAGCTTTGAGACCGAGAAAGCCAGATAAGTTTCTTACTAAGAGGGGTGTGACTTGTATTTTTTGCAATCTATAGCCTCCAAGTGAAGCTCAATTCTCTGTTTTCCATTGAGAATTCTAGGGGATTGTGGCAGTTAGCAGGGTGGAATGTTGAATTACGATATATTGATTCTTGATTGGTAGCTGTTTGAAAGGGAAGGTTGTGGTTTCCCTTCTTATTTATCGCGTTTCTTCGCATATAACCATCTTAATGGCTAGTTCTTCTGAGAGGTGGATTGATCGTCTCCAATTCTCCTCATTGTTCTGGCCTCCCCCACAAGATGCCCAACAAAGAAAGGTTTGTGAAATTTGTTCTTCTAATTAACATTTTCCTTCTGAAATTTCACGAATTCTTATGGTTGTTGTCTTTGTGCCAAACTGATATAATTTGCCTCTTAATTCCTTGTCATACTTGAATTTGCATGTTCGTATTATAATCAATAAGCAGAAGTATCTCTATCTATGAGGTAAGTGGTAAGGTTCATGTCTCATAGCATAACTTATGATCATATTGCCTGCTGGATTAACCCTGTTGTAATTGATAAACTGCATTTGGAAGGAACAATGATAATATGTTGTTTTCAAGCAAAATCTAAACCTGAGTGCCAAGTTAGTCTATGTTGATTCCTCTTCATGATTCTCTTGCTCTTGACATTGTGCACCATTTTTCTGACTCTGAGGACTGTTATATTTTTATTTTGACCTGGCTGAAGCTCATTGAGCCAGCTCTATGTTGACTAGCATTCTTTGGTTCATACCCTGAATCACCCTTGAATTTGGAGTATTTGCTAACCACTGTGGTTTTCCCGTGGAACTTTGCCCATTGGACTTCTACGATACTTTTAGGGGTTCATTTCATAAGTCAGGCTATCCTGAATGGGAAGTTTAACTCTACATTAGAGTAATGTAAAAATCCCCAATGAGAAATGGGTTATTTTAGATCTGTTAAGAAACGCATGGAACAAATGGTTTGAGGTGTCCAATGTACTGTTTGTAGTGAGTTGTTTGTACCTCTCTATCTTTAACAGTAGGCATCGTATTATCTTAATTAGACAACATGCAATGTCACTGGTTTTCCCTTAAATTTCTGTCTCAGATATGATCCTTCATTCTAGAATGATATGAGAAGTGATTTCTGGGATGAGGGGATCACTCGCCTGATAATTGTAATCAATATATTGATTTTTATAAAAATGGTTTACATATAAGTTTTGAGGTGAAAAATGAACATGCAACTTGTTTGAGCTTTGTGTAGGAACATAAACATGAAGTGATTGGAAGGCTAAACAATTAATCAGGCTAAAGGTTATTTGCATCTTTCGTGCCGTAAGCTGATCTTATGGTTATTCATAGCGTTTGTACTACTTAGATACACTAGAACTGGAAGTGAGCTTTTTCACTTTATATGTTACTTTTAAGTTTGACTCTTTGGTTATCATATTGATCATTTGTAATGTTTCCACTGAAAGTCAACTCTGTGCTTCTGAATTTTGATGTATGCTCTTGCTTATGTTTTCCAAAATGGACAGGCACAAATTACTGCCTACGTTGAGTACTTTGGGCAATTTACATCAGAACAATTCCCTGACGATATTGCAGAGGTAAGCTCTGTTTTTCAATCATAATATTTTGTAGTTTTAACAACTTAATAAAATAATCTTCTGAAAATTTTAATTATATTTTATCATGCATTGTTTACAACATGCATATTGACATGATTATTGTTTTGACAGCTGATTCGTAACCGTTACCCATCACAAGAGAAGCTTCTCTTTGATGATGTTTTGGGTAATTATTTCCAAAGAATGGATAGCCTTTTAGATTATCTTGACTATAATTGTAGATGAATAACTAGTTTACATGTGTTGGCAACTTTCAGCTACTTTTGTCCTTCATCATCCGGAGCATGGGCATGCTGTTGTTCTTCCAATTATTTCATGTATCATAGATGGTACACTGGTATATGACAAGAGCAATCCTCCATTTGCTTCTTTCATATCCTTAGTTTGCCCAGATAGTGAGGTATGCTAATTAACAAAGTCCTCACACTCTGTTTCTCATTCTTATTTCATGAACTGCATTTCTTCATGAGTTATATTTTCTGCTTCATTTCTTATTCATTATTTTGTTTTAGTCTTTTTGATAAGGTTGTGCTATTGCTTTGTCTTTCAAAAAGAAACATGACATTGACAGAATTTGTTTGTGCTATGCAGAATGAATATTCTGAGCAATGGGCTCTGGCATGTGGAGAGATTTTGCGAATTTTAACTCATTACAATCGCCCAATATACAAGATGGAACAACAGAATGGTGAAATGGAGAGAAGTAGTAGTAGCAGCCAAGCTACCAGTAGTGGATCAATTGATGTAGGATCCAGACAAATACCACTGGTACAACAGGAGAGAAAACCATTGAGGCCTTTGTCTCCCTGGATTACTGACATATTGCTTGCTGCACCTCTAGGTATTAGAAGTGACTACTTCCGTTGGTAAGTATATTGTTTTTTTCTGAATATTTGTTCACGTTGTGACTACAAGGATTGACCATTGTAGCATTTTAGTCATGCATTTGTAGTGAGCTGAGTGGTTCTTATTTTATTGTAAGAAAATGACGAACCTAACTAGCTGATTATCTTGGAAACTTTAGAAAATTCTATTTACTTAAATCTGTAACATTTAATCAAACAATGTGTCTTATTCATAGATCGAGTGTCTTGATTGAATAATATCCTTATTGAGTAGAAATTTTAGGTAAGTAATTTTCTGTCCGGTAACATACCTAGTCAGACATATCTTACATTGTTGAAGTCACAATCTTGTTGCTTCATTGTGATTGATTCCTGTAAAGCAAATAACACATGTGAGGTCAATATATATTATGATAGTAAATAGCTATCAATAACTAGACCTCGAGCCCCCAGAGTAACAACTCATGGGGAGCGAGTTTTCTCACTAATGCCAAACTACAGGTTGGACAAATACCTGAAGAGTTGAACAAATATGTTATATGTCAAGTAAATCCCTGCTACAGTAATCGACATTCCTAAGCCATTGCTAGCAATAGTAACCATAAACCTACCTACTGTTTGTTGAGCCACACAATACTGGTGATGTATCATTATCAATTTCTAAAAGGTGGAACAACAAAAGGATTTATTTTCACCATAAGGAAATAATGTAGACAAAAAGAAAAATCATCATTAAGCCAATGAAATAATGAAAATTGACCTGCTAGGTTTTGATAAAACAATATGTTATCTATTTCGTGGACCTCATTCAATAGGTTAAATTTTGGTTTGAATGTCTTGACATGATATAAGATTCCCTTTTAATGGTGGATCTCTGATTTGCTGTGATTTCTTCAACTTTCGTAGGAGGGAGTTTGTTATAATATTATATGTTCCATTCTTAAACCTCAACTGCAAGTGTAATCTTTTGGGTTGAATGGTTTCTTTATATGATTTTTATAGTTAATCCAAGTATGTTACCTTGGAAAAGCTTAATGCTATAATGATCTTGCATATACTTAAGCAAATATTTATATAAGTAAGCCTTAATAGTAATTTGTATACACTGCCAGACCCCATTGTTTCAAGTCACATGGATTTAGTGATCTTAAAATGAGAGTTTGGAGTAGGGAATGGGATAGTTTGGTTACAGATCATAGCAGTTGAATGTGTAGGCTTTATGATTCTCAGTAAAGATGCTTTAGATTGATGTATCTTTTCTGTGGGCAAGGTCGGATAGGGGATCTTTCAATCTACTTTATGTAGAGTGAGATTGGGAGGTTATAGAAGGTTATATGTAGCAGATTTTGAATTTCACATTGTCCCGTCTATGCCCCCAAGGAGCAATATGAGATTTATTTTTTAATCAATGAACACAGAAATATGATACTTATTCTCTAATTCCTGATGGGCATAAGTTTCTGATTCTAGCAGTGTTGAATTGAATTATGCTGTCATCTATCCAACATAATTACTTAAACGACAGCTTCATAAGTCATCTTTTGTTTCCTCGTCAAATTCCAGCAGTGGTTGTCAGTATAGTTAGCTTGATGTTGTTTTGTACGATGTATATCAAACAAAGATGTCATCAATTACATTCTGTGCCAGCAGCATGAGTATTGTTTTCTTTTTTCCTTTCATGCTAAATATTGGTCCACATAGAGTATGCTATATTCAATGTGCTTTACTGGCAACTCTTTAAGCTTTGTTAGATTGATTGTTTAAAATCTCAGTTTTTAGAGTAAACTTTGCTGGTAGATATATATTATCTCATTTCTTTTAGGAAACCTGATTCTGGACTTGAAGACCCTAATTTTTCTTCATTTATTTCAGGTGTAGTGGCGTCATGGGTAAATATGCTGCTGGAGAGCTCAAGCCTCCAACAAGTGGTTAGTTTTTCTAGAAATAATTGATTTCTCTCATTCTAGAGAATCTAGGCTAATTTTAAATTAAAAAATGTACAATAGGCACTGTGAACTTACCTAAAAAATGGGTGTCTCATGTAAAAGTAGGAAGTCTGATTTAAAACTATTTGTGTAAATGAATTATCACAATTTAGCTTGTTTATTATCACTTTTTCTTAATAGTGGCCCAACGCTATCTGCACTCTGAAATTCAATTAACCTGTTTGTTATTTAATGATATTTTTATTTATATCATAGTAAGTTGCTGATTAAAAAGTTTTAAAAAAGAAATGAACCTAAAATTTTATATGCAATCATGTATTTGAGAATATGGATGAGTTTTATATACAACATTGAGGGGTTAAATTGATTTTTGATAAAACATGTGGAAGAGTTTATTTGTTATGTTTATGGAGTTGGGTATCTCTCTCACCCTCTTTAATGCATTTGTATGCATGTACTAGGTATATCCTTAGGGTCCATGTCATTATTTACATTTAATTAAATTCATTGATATCAATGATCTTGGCAATAAAGTGCTCGCTTGAAATATCATTAGTGCTGACAAAACCTAGAGGTTGCTCCATGAAAACTGTCTCCTTAAGGTAACTATGCAAAAAAGCATCGGTTCCTAGAGCATATAATTTTATCCTAATCAACGATAAAAATGCTTATAATTTGTGGTCCTGTATGCTTCATTTATTGAGGTTGGAACTAGATCTCCCCATAAGTTTCAGCTATATTCTTCCACTATTGGATTGTTTAGAATCAGTTTGTCTATGATTTCAGGTGGTTAACTTTACGATGAAAAACAAAAATGAGATTATATCTCATCTTATATGCACTATTGATATAATTACAAGTGGATAGTTTAATAGGCTATACACAGACAAACATCAGTGTCAACTAATAACATTTGTTTTATTTAATTTAGGCTCTTCTCGTGGATCTGGAAAGCATCCTCAGCTTATGCCATCAACGCCAAGGTGGGCTGTGGCAAATGGAGCTGGGGTTATATTAAGTGTTTGTGACGATGAAGTTGCTCGGTATGAGACGGCTACGTTAACTGCAGTTGCTGTTCCTGCACTTTTACTCCCTCCTCCAACAACGGCTTTGGATGAACACCTAGTTGCCGGGCTACCAGCTCTTGAGCCATATGCACGTTTGTTTCATAGGTAGAATTTTAATTTATCAACTGAAATATTTGCCCTTTTAAATTGCTATTAATCTTACAGTTTAGGGAGGTGCATATTATCTTTTAGAAACAATCTCTTAAATTCTAACTGATTAAACAGAAAACTTTCTAATTATTCTTCTTAGCATGTAAAAGAAATCTAGAAATGTTGGTGTAAAATTGTTCATGTGAGGAAAGAGGTATGAATTCTGTTAGAAATTATTCATCCACAATTCTTAGGCTGCAATTCATACGGGATAAAGGCTTCATGCTTTCTAGGGAAAATTTTGTACTTTTGCAGGTATTATGCCATTGCAACACCAAGTGCTACTCAACGACTTCTTCTTGGACTTCTGGAAGCGCCGCCATCATGGGCCCCAGATGCACTTGATGCTGCTGTGCAGCTGGTGGAACTCCTTCGAGCTGCTGAGGATTATGCCTCTGGTATTAGGGTAAGCTGGCTGTTTTTGATTGCTAAGAACGTGTATTTTACATATTTTATCATGTTCCATTGTTTTATTTCTGACCTGGTTCCCAGGAATGTGTGGTGTTCACTATGGTAAATAGCTTTAGTTTGTTTTTTATTACCTAACTTTGGTCATTTGCCTGTAGCCACTAAAAGAATCATAAAAGACAAAAGAATGTTGACAGCAGAATTTAAGTGTTTACTTTTAGTAATAGTCCAACTTTACTACTATGATGCTGGACTGGAAGTGTTTTTTACAATAATTTTGACAGTTATTTACCAAGGCAATAATATGTTGCAATTAACGGAGTATTGAAAATTTTCTATACCTTAATGGGGTCCAGACTTGAGATCAATTGAAACCACATGGGGTTCAGTTTTGAAAATGCTCAAATCTTACGGTTCGTCATGTATTTAACCATAACTTTTGATTGTTTCAAAACTTTCCTTCACTATTTAAGTTCACATTTGATGTGATGAACCTTGAATTTGTTGGTTAGATTTCTAGTTCTAAAATTTGCAACTGAACTATGTTGATAGAGCTTTATCTTCTTTGATTTTGTTCATCAACAAATCCTACGTGTTTCCATTTACCACCGTTCAAACAAATATTTCGAACAATTCTCAAGCTTCACCCATGAACTTATTCTTTTGAGTTGAATGACTTTCTTGACATGGTTTTCGAGTTTTTATGATTGAGACGTCTTAAGTTCAATCTAGGCTTCTCTTGTTTATAGTAAATTTATGATTTGTCTGCATTTCATGTAGGGGGGCTTGTTAGAATACTGTTTGCATCTGTTCTTAAGCCTCGACAAAGGCTTGAGCTTTTGTGCTCAAGTGTTTTCTTGATTTCTTCCTTTGATGTAGTGCTGATTCCTAATTCTGCTTATTACTATGCTTGGTGGTGAACTTAAATATGGAGATACTGCTGAATTCTTCTGTTGCCAATATCAATTTATGAGGCCTGTGGCAATGACTTGAAAGTGGATGTCAGGATCCCTTATGTAAAGTGTTTGATTGGAAGCTATAATCCGAAAAAATATTGTTTGCTCAAACTACCATATCTAACATTCCTCTGCTAATCTGTTAATTTATTCATTAGCTAAGCTTATTCAATATCGTTTTTCCTTAATTCCTTTGTCTTTTATTGTATAGCTACCTAGGAACTGGATGCACTTGCATTTTTTATGTGCAATAGGGACTGCGATGTCTATGAGAGCAGGTATAGCTGCTGATGCAGCTGCAGCTCTTCTGTTTCGCATACTATCTCAGCCTGCATTGCTCTTTCCTCCACTCAGGCAAGTTGAGGGAGTTGAAGTTCAACATGAACCCTTCAGTGGCTATATTTCAAGTTACAAGGAGCAGGTACCATTAATGTTATTGATCAGCAAACCAATCTGACTTAGTTTACCTTTCAAGTGATGGCTTCTTCATACTATATTTATAGTCTCATTCACATGTTCAAGAAGTACATTCGAAAAAGTCTTTCTGAACCTAATTAAAACTGAAATCGTCATATTTCTGTGAACTGGCTACTCTGAGGACTGCAGACCTGCAGCCTCATTGGTATAAACACCATTGAACTATGTTCAAGACTGACTACAAGCTGGAAATTTTGTTATGATCAGATTGAAGTGCCTGCAGCTGAAGCAACTATTGAAGCAACAGCCCGGGGGATTGCATCTATGCTTCGTGCTCATGGTCCAGAGGTTGAATGGAGAATTTGTACCATATGGGAAGCTGCCTATGGCCTTATTCCTGTAGGTTCATCGGCAGTTGATCTTCCAGAAATAATTGTTTCAACTCCATTGCAGCCCCCAATTTTATCGTGGAACTTGTTCATACCTCTCCTTAAGGTCCTGGAATATCTTCCTCGTGGAAGTCCATCGGAAGCATGCCTCATGAAAATATTTGTTGCCACTGTGGAAGCAATTCTCCAGAGAACATTTCCACCCGAATCTTCCAGAGAACAAGCCAGTAGAACAAGATACCTCTCTGGATTAGGGCCTTTCTCCAAAAATCTTGCTGTGGCAGAGCTTCGTACGATGGTCCATTCTCTCTTTTTGGAGTCATGTGCCTCTGCGGAGCTTGCTTCGCGCCTCCTTTTTGTTGTCTTAACTGTGTGTGTTAGTCACGAAGCTCAGTCTAATGGGAACAAGAGACCAAGGGGTGAGGAACCACCTGATGATAATACTGAAGATTCACCTCTAATGTCTGAAATTCAAAGTCATATGAGATCCAGAAAATTTAGAAAGCAAGGTCCAGTTGCAGCATTTGATTCTTTTGTGCTGGCGGCAGTATGCGCCCTTGCTTGTGAGCTCCAGTTGTTTCCTTTTGTTTCAAGGGGGAGCAATCATTTAAGTTCTAAGGGTGGAAAAACTCTAGCCAAGCCTGCAAAAGTAAATGGATCTACTAGTGATTTTCAAACTAGTATTGATTCTGCAATTCATCACACACATAGAATATTAGCTATTTTGGAGGCACTTTTTTCTCTGAAACCATCTTCCATTGGTACCTCTTGGAGTTATAGTTCAAATGAGATAGTAGCTGCAGCAATGGTAGCAGCTCATGTTTCTGAGCTATTTAGGAGGTCAAAGGCTTGTATGCATGCTCTCTCTGTTCTGATGCGCTGCAAGTGGGATAATGAAATTTATAGCAGAGCATCCTCACTGTATAACCTCATAGATATCCACAGTAAAACTGTTGCATCCATAGTTAACAAGGCTGAGCCATTAGAAGCTCATTTGCATGCACCAGCTTGGAAGGACTCTTTTGTGGCATTAAATGGTAAAAGCCAAACTAAAAGCATGAGTAGCTGTTTTAATTCAGGCCAGTCATCTATCCTACAGTGTAAAGAATCACCTAGTTCAGAAAATAAACGCAAATATGACCGAGCATCACATTCAGATGAACACAAAGGCAGCATCTTCGGCAAAGGGATTGCAGGTTTCCCTTTAGATGCTTCAGATTTGGCCAATTTCTTAACTATGGATAGGCACATTGGCTTTAATTGCAATGCGCAAGTTCTTTTAAGATCAGTGCTTGCTGAGAAACAAGAGTTGTGTTTCTCTGTTGTTTCATTGCTATGGCACAAGCTGATTGCAGCACCTGAAATTCAACCTAGTGCTGAAAGCACTTCTGCTCAACAAGGATGGCAACAGGTAAGCACCATCACATGCATATGATATGTTCTTTATTCCAAGAACTACAACTGTGATTCTTCTTGTAATTTCTGTATTATTGTTAGAACGATTTTGATCCATTATTGAGTTTAATCCACCAGCTTAAATTTTTGGATTAAATAATATATTGATATGGTTTTAGTGCCAACAAAACCTTAGAAGAAAAATGAGTAGAAGATGAAAGAAGAGGAAGTGTTGTGAGTTGTTAATAATGTCATGTAAATACTGTTGACGCCACTATTTACTAGTGGTACTATTCACAAAATGGTGGCAGTATAAACTGTGCTACCATAATGTTGTGGCACTATAAACTGTGCTACCATAGTGTTCACAATTTTTTCCTCCCGATGACTTGTTTTATTTTCTCATGAAGACCTTTATTTTTTTTAATCTTTGAAGATTTGATCCTTTTTGATATTGAAGGTTTTGTTTCAGTGCCTCATTTAATATCTTCATTTTAGGCTGCTGAAGTGAGCACGTTGACTTAGAGATTCACTTTAATGTAGATGTTGTAGAACTTAACTATGGAGAGATGATGTTGACTTACTGATTCAGAAACTTGTTGAGAATCTTTGGGCCTGCAGTTTCACATTTAATTTAATGCATTAAAGTTAACAAGAGAATCCTCTGAAGTAAACTTTGAGTTGCAGTTCATCAACACTATTAATATCCATTTTGAGTCTTTTGACCATATGTTGCCCTGTTTTCTTTAAGTTTTCCTGGTACACTTAAATAGTATTGGCAAATTTCTACTTTAATCAAATGCAAGGAGCTTTATTAATATTTTACAGAAAGTATCTTTTAACAGTTTCTGAAACAACTTTCAAGATTACTGATAATCTTATAAGCCCCTTCATTTAGAAGTTTGTGGAGTTGAAACTGTGGAGGAAGCTTAGGCCACCACAGCTTGTGTTGGAACTGAATCTTCATTATACCAACAGACAAGCTGGGCATGTTTGAACTCAATAACTACTGGTAAAATAGGCTTTGGTACTATGTCAAGGAACTATTTAACTCAAAAGATTAAGCTGTTAGGTAATGCTTAGAAGTAGATCATACACTAAGGCTAATACATTGACTATATGTGACAAATTAGTTAACAATACTTGTTTATTGGGAAAGGTGATGTCAGAGCAATACATTTTATTACTGAAATTAATAAACTTTTCTCTTATATTTTATATTTCAAAGCTCTTTTTGATGAAAGTTTCCTTATCATCTTACCTGTTTGTGACTAGGTTGTTGTCGCACTGTGCAATGTTGTTTCAGCTTCACCAACCAAAGCATCTACAGCTGTTGTTCTTCAGGTCCAAATTGTTCGACTAGGCATGATTTACGTTGTTCATTTCCTATTTCTTCAGCCAACTTCTATAATGCAATTTTTTCCATTGGCGACCAAACATCTGAAAAATTGGGAA
>JAOSBM010000003.1:21243452-21255876 GCA_027568955.1 Erythroxylum tenue
CTATAAATGAATGAGTGGCACCCGAGTCAAATAGCACTTTAGCATTCTCATTCTGGATAAGGACTAGGCCTATATCACATTCATCTTAATTAAAGAATAATCATATCTTTTATCATAACAGAGCATAGACATTCTATTCGTCATACCAATTTAACTGAATATCAACAGGTTTGCATAGGCTTACCTGTTATAGCTGTATTAGAGGCTTGTGCTTCTTAGGGATTCACAGCAAACACTCTCCCCTGACCTCTATTTGCTGGGGCTGGTGCTGACATCTGCCCCATATTCTGGGTAGGAGCTTGGCCTTGAGGTCTACCTCTACCAGCTGAGCCTCTATTAACAGGTCTATCTATCTGCACAGTAGTCTGTGAAGCTGGGGGTGGAGCTGCTTGGTTTTCTGGCACTGGGCAGTCGTTCATGAAATGCCCTTATTTTCTGCACCTATAACAACATCTGAACCCGAGTCTACAGGGTCCTTAATGATTCTTCCCACATACATTACAAGCAGTTCTAACCTGTGGCTGTGCTGGATTTATTTCGGTGTCAAATATCGATTTATTTCGGTGCACCGGGTAAACTAGATACCGGGTATTACACCATAACCTCGGCCCATTTTGATACATAGCCAACACCCACCAGGATATAAATATTTTTGAATGAGGATGGAAACGAACCCATAAAGTCTAACTCCCAGACATCAAAGATTTCAACTTCCAAAATTGTCGACAGTGGCATCTCATCTCTTTTGGAAATGTTCTCGACTCTCTAACATCTGTCACAACTTTTCACAAAGTCTTGTTCATATTTGAACAATGTTGGATAAAAGAATCCACACTTTAACTCTCTTGCGACTGTCTTGTTGGCCATGTAATGTTCTGTATGCCAACAACTATGATAGTGAGTTAAAAAATCATGAAATTCATCATTTAGAACACGCCACCTAATTAATCCATCAGTAAAAGTTTTGTACAAAATTGGTTCCTCCCACATATATTGTGCACAATCGTGAAAAAATATCTCTCTCTGTTAGGAAGAAAAATGAGGCAGAAGGATACCACCTGTGATGTAGTTCGCGATGTTCGCGAACCATAGAATACTCAATTCATTTACCAAGAATAATGTCTCATCAGGGAATTGTTCATTGATTTATGCTTATAGGTACAACTCCCCTCGTTCCAACCTTGATAGGTGACCAGCTACCATGTTTTTCCCTCCTTTTTTATCCTTGATCTCTATATCAAAATTTTGTTGGAGTAGGATCCATTCCTTCTTGGCAAAAAGATACTTCAATGCTGCGTGATTTGTAAACATAACAACCTCCGAACCCAATAAGTAAGAACAAAACTTGTCACATGCGAACACTACAGCTAACAATCATTTTTCTGTGGTTATATAGTTAAGTTGAGATCTTGTTAAAGTCCTATTGGCATAGTAAATGGTATGCAACTTTTTGTCCTTACGCTACCCCAATACACATCCAATTGTGTAGTCACTGGCATCACACATTAATTTGAATTGCAAACTCCAGTTTGGAAGCTGTAAAATAGGTGCTGATGTCAATACGCCTTTTAACGTATCAAAAGCAAGCAAACAATCATTATTAAAAACAAAAGGTACATCTTTTACTAATAAATGAGTAACAGGTTTGGCAATTATTGAAAATTTCTTTATAAATCTTTCATAGAATATGACATCCCCCAAAAACGCTCTGACCCCTTAGACATTGCTTGGCAGTGGAAGCTTATCAATTAATTTAGTCTTTGCTTTATCAATTTCAATACCATTGCAAGAAATCTTATATCCTAACACAACCCCTTCCTAAACCATGAATTAGTATTTCTCCCATTTTAAGACTAAATGCGACTCTTCACACCGTTGGAGAACTTTGTCTAAATTCGTCAAACACTGCTTGAAAGAATCTCCAAATACTAAAAAATCATCCATAAATAGTTCCAAAAAATCCTCAATCATGTCTGTAAAAATTGCCATCATACATTGCTAAAATGTAATTGATACATTACAAAGTTTAAATGGCATTCTTCGGTACGCAAAAGCGGCATATGGGTATGTAAAAGTCATCTTCTCCTGATCATCTGGATATAAAAATACCTGATTGTAACCATAATACCCACCCAAAAACAATAAAATGCATGTCCAGCAACTTGTTCTATCATATGATCAATAAAAGGTAATAGAAAATGGTCTTTCTCTATCGTTGAGTTGAGCTTCATGTAAAACTTCTATGACTCGCCACCCGCTAATTGTTCAGATTGATATCAACTCACCGTTGTTATTTTTCATCATTGTTGTCCCACCTTTATTGAGTAAACAATGTACTAGACTTACGCACTCGCTGTCTGATATCGGGTATATAATGCTTGCATCCAGAAGCTTGATAATCTCCTTTCTTACAATTTCCTAGATGTTCGAATTTAATCGCCACTGCCTATCCCTCACTGTCTTACATCCATCATGGAGATTTATTCTATGCATAACAATGTCAGGACTTATCTCTTAGATGTCTGATATTTTACATCTCATAGCTCTCATTCTTCTCTTTGTAATCTCAACCACTTTATTTTCTTATTCCTCATCTAACTGATTTGAAATAATTATTGGTAGTGTTTGATCCTTACCCAAAAAAGTGTACCTTAAATTCATTGGTAGGGGTTTAAGCTCAACGGTTGGTGGTTTCTTTCAAGAATGTGGGGTTGGTGACTCTGTTTTCTCTAAGGGTTCTTGCTTTTGACTGTCATCTAACTCCCCTTCTTCTACACTTAACTCATTTTCGTCTACTTCACTTTTTTTCTCAATAATTGCTCATTGTTATTCCTCCACACAATCTTCCACCATATTAACTTTTATACAAATGTTTCTCTCAGCCTTGCTTTTAAATGTCCTAATCATATTGAATTTGACCTTTTCATCACCAATACATAGAATTAAGATCTCATCATTAACATCAATGAGTGGCCATCCAATGTTCATGAAGGATGTCTTAGAATGAGTGGACATTGCCTATCTTCTACAATATTAAGAATTACAAAGTCAACAAGAATAACAAACTTATCAACCTTTACCATAAAATCTTCCACAATCCAAAATGGTTTCTTTATCGATTAATTTGCTAATTGAATTATCATTGAGGTTGGCTTTATATCGTCTAGCTTCAATTTCCTAAAAAAAGACAATGGCATAAGATTAATACTTGCACAAGATCACACAAACATTTAGAAATTTCCACACCATTAACAATTTAAGGAATAGTGAAACTCCTTGGATCTTTTAATTTTGATGGCATATTGTTCGTGATCATAGAACTACAACTGGTTGTTAATGCTACTGTCTGCTTCGAATCCTAAGTCTGCTTATGAGAAAGTAGCTCCCTTAAGAATTTCACATACTTGGGCATATGTTCAAGCACTTTTGGAAGTGAAAAACTCAAATGCAACTTCTTAAACTTTTTCGAAAATTTTGTAAATTAGGTCTCCATAGGGTTTTGCCTTAATCTATGTGAAAATGGTAACTTGGGTACGTATGGTGGAGGTGGAATGTAGGGGGCTTTCTCCTCTTCTATTACCTTTTGTTTTCCTTTCTCTAGACTTGTCTTAACTTGATCTTTGGCTTCCTTCTGAGCTATTTCTATTAACTCCTTCCCACTTCTCAAATGTATTGATTTCATTTACTCCTTTGGGTTAGATTCAGTAGTACTAAGAAGGTTACCTGAATTTTTGACTGTTAATGTAGTTGTAAACTGGCCCACCTGTACCTCCATATTGTGAATGGAAGACGCATGATTCTTGAGCATCAGGTCAGTCCTTGCTTGTGTCTTCTTCTATTCACCTTGAAGCCTATAGAGCCTATAGAACCTATCGCATCCATTATTTTGACAAATTGGGATTCCATCTTTGATTCGAGGCTTTTGCACTTTGACTCCCAATTGCCTGAATTTTCTTGGAATCCTAGTGGTCTTTGTGGTCTCAAATTTGCACATGCATTATTAGTCCAAGAAAAATTTAGGTGGTTTTTTCACCCAGAGTTATAAGTGTTTGAGAAAGGAATGTTAACTGATTGTTATAGCACACCCAAATAATTTTCTTAATTCGTTCCATCATTTTTCATCAAATAACATTATGTTGATGTGTGGTCATATTGTCCATATATTTTACAAACTTGTTGCATTGCATTTATCGAACTAGATGAGGCATTGATGTTGTTAAGATTTTTGGTTAATATCTTTATTTGCGCTTGTATGGCTGAAATTGACTTTGTTGTCACGATTCCTTTTTTGTTATTCACATTGTATAATCTACTTCCTTTAGTTGACCACAGACAGTTGTTAGATGCCATATCCTCAATTAGAGCGTATGCAACATCGATGGTTTTTCTCATCAATGAGTCTCCAACTACTGTATCAATTGTACCCCTGGTTGCTACATTAACTCCATTATAAAATGTATGTAATAACAACTCTCTTGGTAGGTTATAATAGGGACAACTTTTCTGTAGGTCCATGAATCTCTCCCATGCTTCATAGATGAATTCTTCGACATAGTGCTGAAAGGTTGTGATCTTCTTAACAATTCGAGTCATCTTTGTTAATGGAAAGTATTTAGCTTGGAAAGCTTACACTAACTGGTCCCATTTAGATACATACTCCGGATTAAGAGAATTTAGCCATGCTTTTTCTCAATCTTTCAGCGTGAAAGGAAAGAGTCTCATCCTTACTGCCTCCTCAGATAATCCATTATACTTAAATGTACTGCAAATTTCCAAAAAAAAAAACAAAGCAAGGTTAGCATTTGGATCCTCATATGGTAAACAATATAACTAAACACTAGTTTGCAAAATATTCAATAAAGTGGGCCTGATTTTAAAGCATTAACAGGTGGCTTGGCAATCCTTTGTTGGTTTGGATTGAACCCGGGCCAATAAAATCCATTAATGTTCTTTGGTCATCGCCTTCATCTCCTTGACCTGTCATTATCTTTTCGATTTAATCTTAATGCCTTGCTTTTCTCAATTCCCTTTCTAGTTTGGTGATGTCAAGTTCGCTTAATTTGCTCGCACTTCCGAAACTTCTTGTGTGCATACACCTGTTACACACAAGAAAAGAGTATCAAATAAAAATAAAAATAAAGCTCAGATCAAAAAAATTCAAATCACACTTGATGCCAAGTGCAATCCTTGACAACAATGCCAAAAACTTGATAGCTGTTTCGTGTTTAGCTCAAAGTTTTAAAATTAATTAAAGTTTCTATACCACAAGTATATAACTCGTATAAAATAGCATAGCAAGGTATCGTTCCCTCCAGGATTGATTAGTTACCTAGTAATTCAAATTGACTCTTTTTTAGTAAACACACTTCAAAATGTCATAAAAATAAGAACATAATTTGGTTTAGCGATTCAAATTATAAAGGTTAGGGTCATTTTCTTCATACCATATAATCCCTCACTTTGTTAATGTAATCATGCTTAGTCCTAGGCATTTTAATCTATTGGCCCTTTCTCTCTCTTAATACTCAAACTAATTAAGCCCAAAATAATGATTAAAGTTTAGTATGTGATCTCTCAACCTACACACTTTACTTAACTATTAAATGGATATGGAGTAACCTATTGGAAAACCATCAAAACATCCAAGATCTCTCTCTAAATGTCATGTTAGCTTGATGTGGGAAGTGTTATCAAGGCCGCCCACTCTTATGGTACATCCAAACTGATTTTATAACTCCATTTCTCAATGTAACCAAGGTATATAAAGTTCACACATTATAAGCATTAAAGCAAACCATACATTAAAACAAAATGAGTTCTGACATAGTTATGCTAAGAATAACCCTAAAATCTACATAGAAATCCATTACAATCATCAACAACATCCTCAAAACAAGTCCATGCATCTTCTCCATATAATAACTAAACAAAAACAAATGAGAGAAGAGAGAATAGAAGGCTTATAAGTTGAAGAAACAAGCTGGAACTTGGTGTGCAGCTTTGAGATCTCTTGAAATCACTTGATTCTTCTTGAACATCCACCTAAAAATGTGTCTATCTTCCTCCTTTTTATGTGCTGCACGACCCTCTACCTTTCTAAATTTTTAAATGGGGATGGTTTTTATACCCTTTTTGGGTGCTTAAATTGACCTAGTATGGATGTGGTGCAAGTTGGAATTGCTAGTTGGAGAGCTGGAAAATTCTAGCTTCTTTCTAAAAAATTCCAACTTTCTCCTTTGATACCTGCAACAAGTCTACATGCAAGTAGGTTAATAATTAACACAAATAAGGTCCAAATCCTTCTCAAACATTGACATACAACTATGCAAGATGTATGTACATCAAAACACATGAAAAAAAATGCAAAACCTAAGTTTAAAAACCTTCATTTATAACCTAACATGCAATTTATCATATACAATTACATACACGTGCAAGTCATATGAAAATAACATGAAACCTAGATTAAACATTAGTATGTATACTAAACATACATGTTATCACATAAAATGAATTAGACAATCATATAAAAAATATCAGTTATCAGTGTTCTTGTTCACAAGTTTCTAAATATCTATAAATAGCTTATTTAAGCAAATGTTTTCAATATAGAGAAGTATTGTATTTTTGTAGTCATTCTTTTTTTTTTATTATTGTCCTTTTTCTTTTACTAAAGTTAAAAAATTTATTTCCTTAAATTTTCATATGGAATGCTTTAAATAAGGTAAATTTAATAAGACTAGATTGAGTTGTTGGAGTCCAATGGTCTTATAAAGACTAGTAATGACAAATAAGTCTAAGCGTGATCCAGTTTGACTTGAAGTCACCACATTTAACTTGAGTTGATTGAGCTTTGAGTTAGGCTCAACCTTTTTTTGTTGTTGATATAGTTCAATTTGAAGCCTCACATATATATAAATTATCCAGGGTTACTTACTTTATTTACTTGGTGATTCCTCTCTTCTTTTTTGGTTTTTCTGTTGCTTGCTTCGTGATTCTCCTTTTCTCCTCCAATATGATACTTGAGAAGGAGGCAGGCAATTGAAGAAGCAAGCAGTTGGCTAATCCAATACAGAATGAATGGGACAATGACGATGGGACCACCTAAAAGGAGGCCCAGAGTAACTATTGGATTGAGATGACCACAAAAAAATGTGGCTAACTGTTATCATCACCACCATAACAAATGCACGTGCAAATAGCCGCAACAAGCAACGAAACTAAACTACTTCCCTCCAGTTCATCTGTTCGGCATGCTATTACACAATAGTATATAAATCAATCATCGTACGTGAAGCTAGCTGATCAATTCATTATTCATAATTACACCTGTGCTTTTTATTTGTATGCAAAGTTTTGATATCGTATATAAGGAATTGATTTGTAATGTAATTAATATCGATTGCAAGCTGAATAGATTTTTTAAAAAATTTTTATTTATTATATAATTTTAATGTATTTAATTAAATATTTTAAGAATAATTAAGTATATTTTGTATCAATTTGGCCTTGCAATGTCCCGTAAATATAAATACTTATATGACAAGACCTTTGTCCTTTTATAATTTACATCCATTTCTAGAAAGAAACAAAAAGAAAAGGAGAGAAAAGTAAAGAGCAAGTGCAACTGTCATTTTGTAACCGTAACTAATAGCCACGCCTCTGTCCTCTTCGTATGTCTCGCCAATCAATCAGTCTGCCTTAGATCTGACTTCTCTAATGCGAACGCTCATTGCTTCATTCTTTATGTGTCTGTAGTTGATACGAGATCTGTTTTTTTTTTTTATGAATTGATTTTTGTTGATTAGAAGAAATGTGGATGTTGATAATTATGGAGGGAGGAGGGTGAGGGAAGAAAGAAAGATTGAAGAGGAGGAGTTGAAGAAGAAGAGGAAGAAGAATAATGGCAGGGGCGACCAAGGCAGGTAAAAGGGCGACGGTGGATGCAGCGGCGTGGATGTTCAATGTAGTGACTTCGGTGGGCATTATCATCGTCAATAAGGCCCTTATGGCTACCTATGGCTTTAGTTTTGGTTTGTTTCCCCTTTCTTTTTGTTGTTCTTTTCTTTGAGTGTTTGATTGACTTAAATGATGCTGATGATTTAATCTATTATTGTTCCTTAACTTCAAAACGACTGGGGCTCTTTTTCGTTCATTTGATATTGAACACGCTTTCTCGCAGCTACAACCTTAACTGGTTTGCATTTCCTTACTACAACCTTGATGACTGCTGTCCTGAGGTTGTTGGGATATATCGAACCCTCTCATCTTCCCATCCCGGAGCTTGTTAAATTTGTGCTCTTTGCCAACTTCTCAATCGTTGGAATGAATGTCAGTCTGATGTTTAACTCTGTTGGATTTTATCAGGTAAAATTGTCTCTCTTATTTTGGTTAATGTAATTAGGTGCTTTGCCCAGATGCTCATAAACTGCACAACTAAACTTGTCAGATTGCCAAACTCAGTATGATTCCTGTGTCCTGCCTCTTGGAAGTGGTGTTTGACAAGATTCGCTACTCAAGAGACACAAAACTGAGTATAGGATTGGTTCTCTTGGGTGTTGGTGTTTGCACTGTCACTGATGTGAGCGTTAATGTTAGAGGTTTGCTCGCAGCCTTGATTGCGGTTTGGAGCACTTCTCTACAACAATATGTAAGTTGTGCGCGCCGCCCCATCAATTTATTGGGATTCTAATCCTCCGGTCTTAGTTTTATCAAATCTTATATTGCTGCAGTATGTACATTACCTTCAACGGAAGTATTCGCTGAGTTCTTTCAACCTATTGGGTCATACTGCTCCAGCCCAGGCTGCAACACTGCTACTATTAGGCCCCTTTCTGGATTACTGGTTGACAAATAACAGAATTGATGCCTATAACTATAATTGGGCCTCCGCTGTGAGTTTAATGTTATTCAGAATAATGTTTTTACCTTCTGCTGTCTGGGTTCCCCTGCTACTGATTTTTCTACACTACACTTTGTTGTCTGCAGATATTTATAATGCTATCATGTACAATTGCCGTAGGGACCAACCTCAGCCAATTCATATGCATTGGCAGATTCACAGCAGTCTCATTTCAGGTACTTGGTCACATGAAGACGATCCTCGTGTTGGTAATGGGGTTCTTGTTCTTTGGCAAGGAAGGTCTTAGTCTACAGGTGGTTCTGGGCATGATCATAGCTGTAGTTGGAATGATTTGGTACGGCAATGCCTCATCTAAGCCTGGAGGAAAAGAGCGTCGCAGCCTTTCATTACCCACAAGCCGACAACAGAACCATGCTAGTTTATCCGAATCAAGTGAGCATGATGCCAAAATCTAAGCAGTTATCTAGGATATGCTACCAGGTTTTCCTTTTATTTTAGTTCAGTCCATCATTGTAATCTAGGCTTTAGCTCCCTTCAAATATGTTCTTCTGTTTCATGAATATAGCTTATAGAGAGTTATTAATTTATATATGATATAACTTTCACCATTAATGTAAATGAATAGCTCTTTTAATTCATGTTAATTTATTATTGTAAGTCTGGTTTTCATGTCTAGATTACGACTCAATCTGCTCACACAAATTAATGTAAAACTTCAGTTTGTTATAATCATTATTCCTGATTCTGCTTGTTCCTATTGTTCGATTGAATCTAGGCTGTCAAAGTGTCGGGCGAATTTGTATTTAATCCTTATATTTTTTGAATCTGATTGAACTAGACCTAACCCTGTATTGTTAACAAACTACTTCTACGGTAGGTTTGGGGTTTTGATATGTGGATAGTTGGGTTTAAAAGTAAGGTCTAGATCTTTTAAAAAGGGAACCGTTTGATTCAAATTCACATTTTTATTGTAATTTTGGTTTTTATATTCAGAATTCTTTTGGTTTTTCTTTTTAAGAAAATAATGTTTTATTTAATAATAAATACTCTAAATAATAGTTAAAGATAAATTAATTAGGTGGATAAATTTAATATCATAAATATTTATTTTGAATTATATAATTCATAATTATTAATTTAACATAATATCCTTTTATTAAAATCAATAAATTTTAAGTTTCTTAAAATATTTTTTATAAATACATGTTGATTTGTTAAATGCAATTTTATTTTACAAATAATTGAATTTTGAATTGGAGATTTTTATATTTTAAATATTCACTTATTTTTATATTTTTAAAAATATATAAAATATTGTAAATTCAAAAAATTAAAAATATTTTATCGAATAGCTAGATTATAATAGTCATAGTTTTACTAATATTTATTATTAAATAATTAAATAATATATAAATAAATAATTATATTAGTTTGTGAAAAAAATGAAAACGAAAATGGCAAAATGACTTTTCATAATTTTCATAAAAGATGGAAGTAGGAAGAAATTAAAAATCAAAGAGGATATGGAGAATTTCACTAACAAATAAGCACTTTGGTTGAATCGGACCCTTGTACATTCCCTGAGGAGAAAAAAATTCTAGAGATAATCAACTTAAATCTTACATATTCTTAAACCGAGGGAGAAATTCAAATTGGAATTCAAGCATATGTTTGGTAATGGCTCTACTACATGATTTTGGTATAATAAATTAGAGCAATATTAGTCCTCCAAGCAGGATTAATGAGCTCAATTTTCTCAAGAAGTCCATTGTAATGTTGTCTCAGCAAAGAAGTCTTCGGTATCAACCAAAACTTTCTTAATCAACTAGAGAGCTATGCACTCAGGCTTTACCTCCTAACTTCAATCTTATCTCTAATTCAGGACTTAATATAATGGAGGATACATTTCTTAAGAATTTTCACAAATGGTCTATGCAAGTAACTTTTAAGAAACCAAGTTCCAAAAGTGAACTGGCACATAAATGTGCGGTTCAAACAAGCAAGTCCAAAAATCTCTTTAATCATATGGCTTGTTATAAAAGGGAGGCCAAGCATGATAGAAGGCTTAAGGCCATTCAAAACCTTGCCAAAAATATCTTTAATCATATGGCTTGTTATGAAAGGGAGGCTAAGCATGATAGAAGGCTTAAGATCATTCAAAACTTGCCAAATTGTTGCATTTTATGCAAACGATAGCTTGAGTTTATTAACAACCTCTTTTTTCAATATAGCTTCTCCTCATAAATATGGGAAAAATACATTAGATTTGTAACCTCTCATCTTCTCGGATGCACTGGCAAGGAATTATCAATTAGATAGGTCAAAGATATAATTGATATTTGTATAAAATGCTTTGTTTTAACCTCAATTTTAAGCTTGAAAGTACTTTTATTTTGCATTCCTTTAGCTTAATTATGTTGTCTTTGTGCAGGAATGAAGTTTAAATATTGTGGAAGAAAATTTGAAAAATGGGTGTAAGTGTTGTGCAACTTTTATCTTTGGTGTTGTAGCACCAATATGAAGCTATAGCTTTGAAAATAAAGAGCAAGCTGAAACTTTAATGTTATAGCACCGACTTGAATTTATAACATCACTGGAGAAAAAAATGATAAATCAAATCTCGATGCTATAATGAAGAGCAACATCAAGGTTGAATTTGCTCTTCATTATATCATAAAAGAACAATTTCCAAATTTTGACAGTTGTCAAGAGAAAGAAAAGACCATTTTACCTAAGATGGAAAAAACATGGAATATTAACCTCTGAAAAAAAAAAGAATGAGAAGCAATACTAAAAAAAAGGGAAAGAAAAGAGGGAAAGGCAAAGAGACTTAGAGAGGTCTGGGTAATCAACCAGATGGCTTGAAGAATTGACCTTTGGAGTTTTCTTGTCTCTTTTCTCCTTACATCCTTGTATTTTGTTAGATTGATTTGGGTTGAATGTTGGATTTTAAGTATGTAATCACGATTAGTGTCCAGATTTCTTATGTTCTTCTAGGGGATTAGAGATTTGATGTTTTACTAAGTTAAATACGTGGTTGTTTTTCATTTCCTAGTTGATTTCTCTTTGTGCTTGAATAGATGTCCTTAGCCATGGATTTGATTGCTCGTGAATCTATACCTTTGGGAGAAGGGTGATTTTGCTAGAAGATATGATTTTTTTTTTGATATGATGGGAGGCATAAGATTTCTATGACGTTAGATTTAGATTTATGCTTAAGGCCCTTTTAAAAAATTACTTGAGTAAGGGATTACTGAGTTTTTCTAAAGAGAAATGATTGGTTCACCTTTGGGAGAAGGTGATTAATCACTAGTGGGAAAAAAACCTACAAGGAAAATTTAAGGCTATCGATAGAGTAGATTAGTGATAGTGGTAGGATGCATAATGTTTTTGTAGGTATTTTAGTATGTGTCTAGTTGTTAAATTGAATAATTAGTGCATGTTTAGGTTAGGATTGTGTTAGTTAGTTGGATATTTGTGTTTTTAGTGTTTTGTGGGTTAGAGCACACTATTGGGCTTTAATTTTATGTGTTTGAGGTGCCTTGATGTGTTTGTTAGTGT
>JAOSBM010000003.1:21579270-21589406 GCA_027568955.1 Erythroxylum tenue
CGTTCGTCAATAGAAGAAGCCAGTTGAAGGAGAAACACAATGGACGTAGTAACATGTAGCCGCGTAGGTATTTGCTGGATTGGGGTTGTAATTTCATTAACTTTTTGAGGATATTTTTTTCATTAAATTAGGGCTTGAAAGGCAAGCCATGCCATTCCATCCCTGACCCCCCAATTTGGGAGGTCACAAAATATTGAATTTTGGATGGCAAAGGATGGCTTCCAAAGCCATTAATTGTCATTCCATCCTATTTCAAAATAGACTCCCAAACAATGGCCTGAGTCATTTGAGCCATTCTATTCCATTCCCTTCCATCCTTCCACCCACATCCAAACATACCCTAAAAGTGGATATCTCTTATTTTAATGGTAGTCCAGGTATTGACGATTTTTTAGACTGGCTTATAAAAATTGACATATTCTTCGAATATCTGAAGATTGCACCAGAGAAAAGAGTTCGGATTGTGGTTTATAGACTGAAAGGAAGAGCTTCAGTATGGTGGGAAAGGATTCAGTCACGGAACATACATGGTATAGAATGGAAGTTTCTGTAGAAGCATAAATTCTTACCACCAAATTACAAGCAGATTCTATTCTAGCAATATCATTGATGCAGTCAGGGAGGACAGACAGTGCACGAGTATACCGCAGAGTTCATGAGATTGGCAAAAAGAAAAAACCTTCTAAAATATGAAGGACAACAGGTTGCTTGATATTTGGAAGGGTTTAGAATAGCACTTCGGGACATAATTGGAGTACAGGTTATTGCACGCTGTTGGAAGCAAAGAATATGGCCTTAAAGGCGAAGATAATGTAGCAGGAGAGTAGCATAAGGAGTGTAGAGAGCTATAGGACTCCAGCATCTACTGATAAATACAAAGCTGCACGAGCATGCTCCTTGTAGTCATGAGATGCGAAGTGTGGAGGATAAAGCTATGAGAAAAAGGCCTATGGTTGAGGTGCGAGATAAGGAGATGAAGAGATCTGAGAACCCCTTTGCTAAACCAGCTATGGGGAGTGCTTCAAGTAGTCAACCTGGACACAAATCTAATGAGTGTCCTTTGAGGAAGACAGTTAACTTTGTAAAAAGGGGTGAAGATGACAAGGGAATCGCTTGCGAAGCAGATGGAGATGAGGATGATGAGTATGAAGTTGACGATGGTTCGGTGTATGTGGTGAGGAAACTGATGTTAGCACCTAAGCAGGAAGACCGGACCCAAAGGAATCAACTATTCTGCACGAGATGTACCATTCATGACAGGGTATTTGGAGTTATCATTGATAGTGGAAGCTGCGAGAACATTATTGGAAAGGGGGCAGTGAAGAGGTTAGGATTACCAGTGGAAAAACACCCTAATCCATATACCTTGGGGTGGATTAAAACCGCAATAGACAAGATAGAAGTCATAGAGAGGTGTAGAGTTCCATTCTCCATTGACAGTATAAAGATGTATATTGTGATGTTGTTGACATGGATGTTTGTCAGTTGTTGTTTGGGAGACCGTGGCAGTTTGATGTGGATGCTCAGCATTCGGGGAAGGAACAACCAATATCAATTGGAGAAGGATGGGGTCAAGTACACGCTTCTACTGCTTAAAACCAAGACTTCAACCTCTGAGGGCAATGCTTTCTTATCTATAACCAAGAGGTTCGAAGTGGAGATTAAGGAAACACGACAAGTACATGTGTTAGTGGTCAAACAGGTGTTGACTGGTGACATAGAGTTTCAAGTGGAGGAGTACCCGGAGATAATGCGGCCCTTATTATAGGAGTTCAAGGAGTTGATGCCAGATGATATCCTGGATGGGTTACCCCCTATGAGGGATATCCAACACCATATAGACCTCATTCTCGGATCCAATTTACCAAATTTGCCGCATTATCGAATGAATCCGAAGGAAAATGAGATTTTAAAGGAGAAGGTGGAGGAGTTATTACAAAAGGGGCTTATACAAGAGAGTATGAGTCCTTGTATAGTCCCAACATTATTGACTTCAAAGAAGGATGGAAGTTGGCGGATATGTATTGACAATAGAGCCATTAACCAGATTATGGTGGGGTATAAAATTCCTATACTGCGGTTGGATGATATGTTGGATCACTTACATGGTGCGACGGTATTTTCAAAGATTGATATGAAGAATGGGTATCACCAGATTCGCATAAGGCCAGGTGACGAATGGAAGACGACCTTCAAAACAAAAGAGGGCCTATGTGAATGGTTGGTGATGTTGTTTGGGTTGACCAATGCACTAAGCACTTTCATGAGATTGATAAATTAGGTACTCGAGCCTTTTATTGGTAAATTTATTGTGGTTTATTTCGAAGATATCCTGATTTACAATCATTCGGAGGAGGAACACTTATTACACCTACAACATATGCTAAAGGCCTTAAGGGACAACCAATTATACATCAACCTTGAGAAGTGCAATTTCATGACAGATACGTCAATATTCTTGGGGTATATAGTGTCTACGAATGGGATAAAGGTGGATGAAGCAAAGGTTAACGCAATCAAAGATTGGCCAACACCGAACAATGTGAGGGAACTGAGGAGTTTTCATGATTTGATGACTTTTAACCAAAGGTTTATCAAAAATTTTAGAATCATTGCGGGGCCCATAACAAAGTGTCTGAAGAAAGGCAAATTTTAGTGGGGAGAAGAAGCAGATAAGAGCTTTACCTTGCTTAAAGAAAAGTTATGTACATCGCCAGACTAACTTTACCTGATTTTAACAAGTTATTTGAGGTTAACTGCGATGCTAATGGAGTGGGAATAGGAGTTGTACTCTCACAAGAAAAAAGGCCAGTGGCATTCTTTAACGAAAAACATAGTGATTCCAGGAGAAAGTGGAGTACCTACGACAAAGAATTCTATTTGGTAGTGTGAGCGCTCAAAAATTGGGAGCATTACTTGGTTGCTAAGGAGTTTCTGTTATATTTAGATCACGAGGACTTAAAGTACTTGAATAACCAAAAGTGGATTAGTAGCGATATGAATGCGAGGTGGTGTCAATTTTTACAAAAGTTTTCGTTCAATTTAAGGCACAAGTCAGGAGTACAAAACAAAGTCGCAGATGCTTTGAGTAGGAAGGCATCCTTATTACTTACTCTCAGTAATGAAATTGTGGGCTTTGATCAACTGGTAGTCAATTATGAGCAAGATGACGACTTCGCAGAGGTTTGGGACAAGGTTTCTCAAGGTATGTCAATTGAAGGATTTTATATCAACGATGGGTACTTGATGCATTCAATTGTGTTTATTTAGAACATATTTAAGAGAGAAGCTAATTCAAGACTTACATGTAAGGGGACTAACAGGGACACTTAGGATGTGATAAAACATTGGCGGTAGTGAAGGAGCGCTTTTATTGGCCTCAATTAAGAAAGGATGTGTCCAAATTTGTAGAAAGAAGAATGTTATATATGTCAGACAACAAAGGGACACTTCAAAAATACTGGATTGTATATGCCACTACCTATACTAGAAAATATATGGGAATAATTATCTATGGATTTTATGTTGCAACTACCTCGTACTCAAAGAGGGATAGATTTAGTATTTGTTGTGGTTGATAGATTTTGTAAGATGGCTCACTTTATCCCTTGTAAGAAGACCTCAGATGCAGTCGGTGTTGCCCGATTGTTTTTTAGAAAAGTGATTTGCTTACATGGAGTACCCAAGACCATTACTTTGGATCGTGATAGTAAGTTCCTCAGTTACTTTTGGCGTACCTTATGGAAGTTATTTGATTCTTCTTTAAATTTCAGTAGCACAGCCCATCTACAAACTGATGGGCGAACGGAGGTTGTCAATCGAACACTAGAAAATTTAATTCGCAGTATTTGTGGGGACAAGCCAAGAAGATGGGACTTGGCACTACCTCAAGCAAAGTTCGCTTGTAATAACGACATCCATAGTGCAACAGGTAAATTACTATTCTCTATTATCTATACCAAGGCACCTTAACATATGTTAGACTTGCTCAAGCTACCTAAAGGTGAGGGGACCAGTATTTCTACTAAGTATATGGCCGAACAAATGGTAGTAATACATCAAGAGGTAAAACAAAAATTGGAAGTGGCAAACTAACGACGGTGCAAACAAGCAGCTAATAAACATAGGCAACTACAGACATTCAATGTGAGAAATCGAGTCATGGTATTCCTATGCAAGGAGAGGTTTTTTGTAGGAACATACAATAAACTGCAGCCGAAGAAGTATGGACTATATAAAATATTAAAGAAGATTAATGATAACGCTTATATCATAAACCTTTCAGACAGTACGGGGATCTCCATTCCGTTGATCCATTATACTCAAAAGACTTTCCAAGTGGAGAAAACTAACACAGAGTTCTAGTGGTGCTTTACTAACTTTAATTGTTTTATTAATAAAAAAACTATTTTATCCTTAAGTTTTCATCTTTTGGAATTTATATTATCTTTTGCAGTCACTTGCGACAACTTTTGGTCAATTTGAAAATATTATTTTAGATTTCTATTGAGTTTTTTTTGGTTCTTTAAAGAGTTTCGTACAACCTTTAAGAATGTGCAAATACAAAGAAACTAACACAAAGGCTATTTTTAAAAATTAACTAGTAGAGGAAGGGTAATGAGCAGAATGTGGCCATGGAGGCCCTTGAAAGTCGGAACCAGTGAATTGACTGAGATTTTGAGGTGGCTGGAAATAACCCAATTGCTGACCAGCTAAAAGCAGAGGAAATGTAGCAAAGGAGGACGATGAAACAGAGGAATTTGATGCAATTGATGAAGATGATGGTAAACTTGATTGTAGAGTAGCCAATTTCGAGTTATATGCAATCTGATCAAGCGTACTTGAAGCTTGTTGTTGGTCTCCATGAATGAAGTGATCACCAGGATTCTGCAAAAGTTGATAATATTCTCCGTAGTCTCTCATCGTCTCAGCCTGACACCGAAAAGACTTGTGCGGGGATAATTGTGAAACAACAGGCATTTGTGCCACCGGCGAAGGGATTTGTTGTGTATTATGAAACGATGACAGGAAAGGTCGCGGAGGCAAATCCTGGGAAGTCGTCGCTGACATTTCGTAGCCGGTGACAGGTAGCATTTGTGGTTCTTGTGGAAGTACTCTCACATTTTCTGGGAAGTTGAGTTTAGCTCTGCTTCCTCTGAACCTCAGCGCTGCGTCATCGTAAGCTCTTGCAGCGGCTTCTGCCGTTTCAAATGTGCCGAGCCAGACACGGGCCGCCTTGTGGGGATCACGTATTTCTGCTGCCCATTTTCCCCAAGGTCTCTGCCTGACGCCTCTGTATCTTCTCCTTCGCTCGTTGGTTTCATCGTAGGTGGCGGTTTCTGTTGATTGTAAACTGGCTCTGGTGGTGGTGGTGACGGTGGATGTGGTGGTTGTGGGGGTGAAGATGATACTTGAACTAACTCCTCCTCCTCGTACTGTGAACATGTATTAGATGATGTAGTATGAAAAATTAATAAAGTAAGGAAGCTGCGGGCTGCTATGAATATGCAAAATTTGCTTAACTGGTAAGTAACTGAAATGCTAACTTTTTGACGAAGGCGATATGTACACTGTTCCATTGATTGTTTCGAGAATATTTACAAATTATAGTTTGAAGTGCAGCAGACAAGTTCAGACATTTTCGTAACTTAGAAACAAGATGACAATAGAATCTCTGACGCATGCAATTCCAGAAAAGGTTTGTCCAGAAACTGAACATGAAGATAAGAAGTACTGTACGTAACCAAACGAAGTAATTAGTTAACATGGGTGAAACTAGAGGAGAAAAAGTCAAAAAATCTGTAAACAATTGCAAGGTTCATTTAAAATGGATGGAGAAGTGAACATATTGATAGACTAATTTACCAGTTGCACCAGATGAAAATGAATCACCTAAACTTCTGAATTCCCCGAACCCTTGATAAACCCTTGTGACAGACTCCAGTAATTGAGTTGTAACCTCTTGTTCACGACCTCTCTTTTGGCCAATGCAAAAATGAGAGCCACCACTACTGTTATGGGAATAAGCAGAGAAAGTAGAGGAAGCTAAATAAGAGTTGGATGAAGAACCATGTCCAAAACTTCTTGTGATTGTTGGACCTTCTAAATCACCACCGTCCGTGGCGAATTCAGCAGTTTCCTGTTGACCGGGAACCGCGTGTGAGAGTGGAGACTCTCCTGCACTAGTGCAGCCAGTGAACAAAGGCGACGACTCCTCCTGCGGTTTTACCATCTCCACTTTGCTTAATTGCTGTAACCGGAACAACTGCGACGGTGATGATGGCAGCGGCTTCTCCAGCACAGCTTCTTCTCGGCGGTGCTGTGTCTGTCTGTATGAGGACACCTAATTATGTTGTAGAATTCGCCAACTTCAAATTCAATAAGCACATGTACTGGTGAGGTACAATTCTTGTCTCTGCCAAGTCGGTTTAATTGCTTTATGAGTAAACAAAATTGGATCTTTTTTCTGGCAGATTAAAATAGAAGTGCCCCTTTTCTCGTTGGTGGTGGTGCTGATATATGCACAACTTCAAAGATGATCAGCCGTCATTCAAACAGTGAACCCTCTTCCTCAAACGCTCTCCTTTATATGACTTTATTTGAACACAACTTCCTATTGAGCACGAGTATTTGCCTGAATACTAAGGTACAGAGCTAAAGCTTTGGAAGTAAATTGCGGGTTTTGTTTTATCTGCGTATGTGCGTTGGAGAGAGGCGTCTCCGGATATGTAATAGTATTACCGATGAACTTTTGGACTTCACATCTAATGCGTGATTAAGTCCATACCTGAATAAGTTTAAAGGGGTTTTATGCTGAATATTACCCCTGCACTGCAGGCTGCATGCGTCATATTTATTGAAATATAAGCATATAAAAAATGTGTTAAAAGCCTGGAGATATTAATTTAAAGCAAACTTCTGATGAGGCTTATTTTATTTGGATAATGTTCATGTTCGTATACGGTCAGAGCACGTCTCTGGTTAGACATCTAGCATATGCTCTGGGTGTACTGTACATTAAAGTATCCAATTTTTCTATTAAACTGAATAAATAAAATTTCAATGAAAAACAGTGAATTTTGTTTCAATGACCTGGATAAATATCTCTGATTAAATGATTGGACAAGTGCCAAGCAAGTTGGGCACTTGCCTTACTTGTGAGAGGAAGAAGACTAAAGCGTAAAAGATCCTAATTAGAATACAGGTAGACTCCATGTAGTTCAATTAGTAACCTTAACGCAACGAGTTAGGCTGTCTCGACTTTAACGAACCCTTTTGGTTCATCTAAGTTTGAGAAATTGATTTTCAGTGACTGTCGATGTGGCAATATTAGATTTTGCAAGAGAAAGCAGAATGGCAATCACATGAAAATTGATAATGACAACTGACAAAGACAGATTTGGTGAAGGTGTTGTCAAATTGGACTGTGGTCAATCCTACCATCAAACGTTGACTAAACCAGATCTTAATAACAAACAACCCACTATCGTCCGCCCCTCCAGCATCTTCCCCAATCTCTTGTCGGCAATGGTAGGGCCAGCCTCTAACCCAGTTTCACCTTATACTTCCAAACTCCACGCATAACAAGCCCATCAAGCTTTTAAATTGGATCCTAAATATAGTTGGTGCCACTCACCATTGTGAATTTTTGAAGCACATATTATTTATTTTTAAATATTTAAAATATATTATATAATAACTAATATTTCTTATAATTAAATATTATCTATAATTTTTATATAAGGTAACAAATCGAAAATTTTTGTTATAAAATACTACAATATCACAAAGTAGGCTTTAATTCTTTTGTTTAATATTATGTTATAAAAAGTAATGATTTAAAAACCGGACCCGATAGTCCAGTTTAACTGGAATAAATACTAACCAGCCTCTTTTTCAATTTATAACCTTTTTGAGCAAAAATTGGCTGTTAAGTAACAAACTAAATTTATTTAATCTCAATAATAAATTATATTTGTCAAAATTTAAGTTCTTTATTTATCTTCTTATATTTTAATTGAAAATTTTTAAATTATTATTGGTAAAAATTAATTATTATTTTTATCATGAATTTGTTTAATAAATTAAATTATCAATTAGTATATATAAGTAAATTTGCTTAAAATAATTTAAGAATGTGTTAAAAAAGAATATTTAAACTATAAGGAGTATATTTAAAGGACATTAAAAAAGAAATTATAATAAAATTAGAGTCATTACTACTGACTTTTTATAAACATTTTTCAACTTTTATGAGTCTTTAAATAAATGATAATATAGAAATATTTTTTTATTATTTTAAAATTTATGTTGTATTTAAACTTAGTTTAAAGTATTAGATTTATTATTAGTTTATTAAATATTAATAAGCAATATTAGTGTATTTTATTTCAATAAAGTATTTTATTTTATTCTATATTTTACTTATTCTTATAATTTTTATTTTTATTTATTATATACTGATTTTATAGCAGTTTATACCGGTTGAGTTTCTAAACCTTAAACATTTTCTTTGACCGGTTTGATGTTCGATCCAGTTTTTAAAATATTGATAAAAAGTGAAATTATGCAAAACTATGAACCAAATAATGGATTAAGAAAGAACTATCCATTGGACTAAAAATAACTAAGTGATGTTATTAAAATTTAGATGAAATTTTAATGTTTGATTATTTAAAACTTTAATATTTTCAAAATTGATTGAATCGAACGCTCAACTAAACAGAAATTTTAATTTTGTTAAGGTTATATTAATTAATTTATGACTTAATTTCTTTCATTCTTTTCTTTAGTGGCTACAAATTGATAATGATGAACTCGATATCATAACATAATTAGGAATCCCAAATTTTCAAATCGATAATGATGAACTCATTTTGAAAACATAATTAGGAGTCCCAATTTTTTAAATCAATTTCACTGTTTAACTTCTCCTCCCCTCTGTTGAAAAAGTATGTGGTTCTAGTGTATTATCTTGGAATTAAATTATGAACTTGATAAACATTTGCCTTTTGATATTCACATGCAAAGTCTGCATATGGACATAAAATGGTCCATACAATCATCATTGGTATAAAAGCTGATGAGCACGTGAAACGGATCATGAATGATATTAGTGTTGGTATTAAATTCATAAACCTTGACTGATCCAAAGCCAATCAACCAATTGTCTGGTTTTCACTTCATCTCATGCTTTTGAATTTGTGGTTCAAAACACTTCTTAGTATTCTGAGTTATTGCTTGTTCTTAAACAGCTGTAAAGGTTAGGCTAGCTGCTAACAAGAAAGTAGAAGCTGAGAAGATTATCCTGATCAAGAGATCAAACAGCGAGCCTGAGTCCAAATATCTTGCCGGTGTAGGCATTGCCTGTGAACGACAAACGATTATAGATGGTCTAAGAGACATTTTCCTTGGCTTTTTTTAAAATCAAAATTTCAGGGTAAGTGACGAGGATATCTCGGAAGGAAAATATTTTGATAATCAAATTAGGATACAAGACAATTTTAGAATTTAATAAGTAAAAAAAATTGAATAACTCTAACTATCTATTATGATAAAAATAAAAATTGTTTAAAACAAATTAATAAGTTGGAACATAAGTTTTATTCACTATTATTTTCTATATCTTTACATTAATTATAATTGTAAACTTTTTATTATTATGATTAAAGATACTTACAAATAAAAAGAAGCAATATGGATTAAAAAAATTATTAAACTTATGTAGTTGCCTTTCCATATTTCTCTCCCTAAGGTTCTTTCGCTCCAATTTCCTCAGTCCATTCTTACTACCTCTTATTTCTTATCCCCTCCACTATAACTCCTCCAAAGTGCGACTGCATCTACAAGGTTACAAAGACCCTACTGTCTCTATATAGGGGTGTTCAAAAAAAACTTGCGAACCTATGAACCGAACCTGAACCGTATGAATCGAACCTGAGTTAAGGTTCGGTTCAAACCGAACCTGAAAAATCAGGTTCATGATTCAGGTTCAGGTTTTTAACTTGCGGTTTTAGGTTTAAACCTGAACCTAGAATACTCAAAAAACTTATCATATAGTTAGATATAATTTAAGAGGATATTAATAATAATAAATTCACTAGTATTTACTATATTAATTCTTGAGTAAAAAAAAG
>JAOSBM010000003.1:21618037-21630829 GCA_027568955.1 Erythroxylum tenue
ATCCAATTTCACATCTTATACTCATTTTCATTTCATAATTCAATCACTCATCATTTATTTTCTAGCATTATTTGCTCCCATAATAACAATTTCTCATTCACTTTAACTTGATACCCATTACACCTCTCTTTTGAATCATAACTACAATCATATGAATATCTTTATTCCCATTCTACACATGTATTTGATGCTTTAATACCAAAAATTCATTCACTAATGTTATTCTAACATTATATGATCAAACAATATCCAAACTCTCATTTTTTTCCTATATCACCTCCAAAATTCCAAACCTTCGGGTCAATTTTCCATGATCATTATGATTGGGTAAGTGAAGTAATTTGATAACACTTTCTTCTACAAAAATGTTCCCTATTGTCTTAAGTTTCTAATGACAAGAAAATTGTTCAATTTGGTTTAGTAATCTGAAAGTTATACCCATAGAGTTTCAGACTATTCTTATACTGAAACAATATCTTGTACTCAACTTTAATTCAAAATCTGGAATTCTAGAGATAGAATTAAAATTTTATTTCTTCCAATTTGTATCCCTATGTCTCTAATTTAGTCCATATAAAAAAATCGTTCCATTTGGATAACTAAAAATCAATATATTGCCAAAATACCGAAGCATGTTCAATGAAAAATACTCTAGTTATGAAGTTCCAGAATTGTTCATCACTCCCAATTCAATCAATCAATCTCTTTAAAATGATTTCATATTGCTATAATTTTTGGTGTATGTAGTGTAATGTGTTTCGAATCTGTTTGTTTAAATCCCATGTCATTTGAAGGTCAAGAGAAGAAGATATGGCCAAAAGATCAAAGGATGTTCGCGTCTGTCTCCCATCAGTAACCATAGAAGTCACGATCGTGCAAGAGCACGATCGTGAGTTTCTTACTCATTTCAAATGTCGCAATCGTACAGGAGCACAATCGTGACTCTCCAAACTCTTCATAAAAGTCATGATCATGCTTTGCTTATTCTCCTCCGAAGCAGCTGATTTTGTTTCTTCTTCCTCTCTTCCCAAAACAAACTTTCAGATCACTTTTATAAGGTCATTTTGATTGTAAAAATGAAGGATTTAGGTCAAACATTCTTCTAATAAATTGTTCCTTTATATCTCAAGTTTCTAATGAAACTAATTTCGTGCAATTTGGTTTGGTATTTTGTACGTTATACCAAAAAAACTACAGACTATTCCCAAACCATGGCATAATCGAAAACCTCAACTTCAAGCCAAAATTTGAAACAGTTAGATACATAATTCAATTTTGATTTCTTCATGATAAATATAGCCATATGTCTCTATTTTGATCATCACATTTGGATGCCTATAGATCAAGTTATGGATAAAATACAGATGCATGTTTGGTGAAAACATTGCATCTGTACATTTTCTGGCACTCTTGTCATCATTTTCATCTTAATTCATCTCTTTTGCTTACTCTATCACTTCTAGCTTATTTCCTCAATATTTTATATTCATTCCTATTTTATTTCAGCTCAACTTATCACAACCAAATCAAAATCTATCATTTTTTCATAATCATCAAAAACAGAAAATCACATTTGCGCATATTATCTTTACCTTTTCTGCATTTTCAACTTTGACATTTTCTTCACTTCTTCCTCAAACTTTCATTTTAAGTCATTCATTCTCATCTCAGAACATCATCTTACAACTATTCTTCCACTCTAAATTCATTCTTTTTTTCATCTCTAAAATGCTCAAAACTCACATATATGCATATATTTATACACAGTGAAAACAGAGTCCTCATTTTTGTTTTCTTTAAAAAGTTTCTGCACCTAGTTATACATGTTTTCTAAAATCTTTCAACTCAAAAAAATCATTTCTACAACTTCTTATAACATTTTTATCATCAAAACTGAAAGTTAACAAAATCTGCATTTCCATCCTATATTCATAGTGAACATGAAAAATGTCCATTTATCTCTTATTCATGACTTGCCAATAAATCACCATTGTTGTTTCATAAAATAATAACTCTAAAGGATTTACACAATACTTACTTGATATAGCTCCAAAATCTGCAAAATCTCAAGAAGCCCTAAACTTCATGTAACTCACGTACACTATTGCAGACGTTGGCAAGTTTCGGTTTTTCTTAAGAAAAATAAAGGAAAACCAAAGTTGGGAGTAGCAAATGGATAGACGAGAACAAGGTTTTTCTTTGGTGAAGATTTGATGAAAAACTTTGTGTAAAGGAGGGAACTTTGAAGAAGACGGCTACGAAGAAGATGAAGATAAGCACAGTAACCTGTCTTTCAAAGTTAAGGAAACTTAACTTTAAACTTGGACACTTGTCCTATTCCTAAGGCCTTAGTTAGGTTTCCCAACTACTAGTTCTTATTGGACTAGTTCCCTAACTCCCATCTTTTCATTCCAAGTATCACCAAAATTTCCTAATAACATCTTCTCACAAATTCTAAAGTCATCTCCAAATTTTCAAAATCCTTTTTCAAAATTCTCCTATATCATTTTTTTCTTATTTCTATTTCCATCCATCAATTTACTTGCCAAGTTGCATTTTTCCTAGTATAATAATATTCAAAATTTTTGGAAATTATTCCTGAAATTCACCATGATTCAAAATTAATAAATACACACACCAATCAAATTTTCAATACAACAAATCCACAATTCTCAATAATATCACATCGCAATTCAATTATACCAGGAATGTTAATGAATGTATGTACAGTCATTTTAATGTGTGCAAAAATTCAAATTTACATGCGTGTACGCTAACAATATGCATGAGCTTGAAAAATGCATTTTTCTTAATCTCTCATTGATCTCACATATACTGTATTTTTGGGTTTTAACCCTTAGTATAGGAACGGGATATTACATTTCTCCCCTCTTTAATAAATTTCGTCCTCGAAATTCTTATCAAGTTGATCATAAAGATAGGGGTATATTTCCTCATATGCTTCTCTACTTCCCATATAACTCCATCACTCCAATACTTTCTTCCACATGACCATAGTCGATAGAATCATAGGTCCGTCAATCACTTATTTAGTCATCCACTCTCTTAACTAGTTCCTCATCGTATTTCAGATTACTCACATATCACACATTATAATTATGAGAAATCTTTATTGATAATACAACTCATAAGTTACTGTTCCTATGCTCTCAATAACTTCATGTAGACCAACCAAATTCGAGCTTAGTTTATTCTTTTTCCTAATTTGAGCACACCTTACCAAGGTGGTACTCTCATAAACAACTCATCTTTCCTTTGATAATTCACATCTCCTTAATGTTAATACACTTCACTCTTATGTCTATCTCACTATATTCCATAACTTCGATATTGATCCACCAAAATTCACTCATCTTTCATAAGCCACTTTATTTTTTTTTACAGATTCATTTCACTCACTAACTGTATCTTGAATTTATTCTGGCCTTTAACCATTTTTAGGCCCTCTTCATTTCAATGTAAAGGGAACTACTCTTTTTGTCATATAATGCCTCATACAGTATTCTAATGGTATCACTATGATAACGATTGTTATGCGTAAATTAAATTAAAACCATACATTGACCTCTTGATCCTATGAACTACAAAATATAAGTTTTAAACATATCTCCAATAGTTAAGACTGTTGATAATTCAAACATTCAGTCACTTGTTTCTACATCCTTAGCAGTTAAGTATTATTTCGGCATATTCCTACTAAAATGTCTAGCTTAGGTTGTTACTTATGCTTTCTCTAGTAATCTCTTTGCTCAATCATCTTTATTGAGTACACATTCTTCTTATTTCAACCACAAAGTAACATTTTTCCTATTCTGACTCAAAAGTCATATTCGTTTTCAATTCCTCACTAAGGTTCACAATTCTAAATCCTCTATTTGCATTTTGCTAATCTTTTCATACAAACTAATTTTAAACTCCAATGAAGCTAATAATACTTTATTTTGCCCCAAATTCAACTCGACCTTTTATACCCTCTAATACACTCAGTTTGGTAACCTCACTATCTAAATTGTAATACACTAGTATTGGATTTCATGTTCACTACATCCGATTTCAGCATTGACTTTACTGGGAAATACTCATTTGCGCAATCAAAATCTTCAAGTAACTTTATTCATTGTCTCAGCCTTATATTCAGTTCTTTTAAACTCCATATTTACTTCAAACTTTATTAACCTGAATATTTATGTATATATCTGAAATGTTCCACAGTATGTAAAATGTCTCCAAGCTCTCAAAACAGTTACCATTGCAGCAAGTTTTAATTTATATATCAAATAATCAACTCATGAGACTTTAATTGTCTCAACATATATGAAATCACTTTATTATGCTGCATCAGATTTCACCCTAATCTCGGGTGTGAAACATCATTGTATACTACAAAATCTCCAAACCTAAATGATACCATTTACATCGGTGTCATAATTCTTCAAAATTCTTTTTACATTCCTTGCTCATACGATTTACACGTTTCTCCTCAGACATTTTTGTCAAAAGGATAAGATCAGTAAAATCTCTTTAGCAACTTTTGGTAGTGTCTAATTTCCAGCTAATTCTAGAAAATTTTGGATCTCTTATATATGCCTTGGAGTTCCCCACTTCATCATTACCTCTACTTCCTTTGGGTCTCCCAATGTGCCATGTTCAGATATTGTACGGCCCAACATTTTATTTGATTAAGCTAAGATTTATTCTTATTGAACTTGGCATATAATTGTTTCTACCTCCATGATATATAAGACTTACCTCAAGTGTTCAAAAATATTCTCTTCACTTTTCAAATACACTCAAAATATCATCTATGATCATAGTCACTAATTGATCCAATTTTGCTTCGATCGCTTTAATCTTCAACACCATAATACTGTCGGGGGCATTGTTAACTCAAACAGATATTTCCAAAACTCTATGTGCGCATTATTAGTTCTCTTATTTCCTCAAGTAGATAAATCCTTGATGAAGTAATATTATCTCATGCTCTCTTCGATTTCACACTTGACTTCTTTCCTCGAATGATTTTGTTTTCAATTCATTCGATTTCCTCTTATTTCACATTGACTTGTTCTAATGTCTGTCCATTCATACTAGTTTCTCCACACATTTAGATTTATTTGAAATCTTAATTTCCTATGTTGGTAACACATTCATCAAATCAAATTTGTATCCCTTAAACATATTTGCATAGAATATGATGTGGACCTAAGTTCTCCCCAAATTCAAGAATTCAATCACGTTGTTGGATACTTTACATCAACAAAATGCATACACTCTCAGTAACATATTCTACATCTTATGCTTGAGTCTCCATTAGGATTAGGACTCCAATATCATTTCTAATTTATTCCTTTATTGATCATTCTGAAGAATAAATTTTCTGGTCTGCGTAATCTAATTCGGTGAAATTCTTCTTCGAAAGAAGATTTCTTGTCTCTATCATCTATATTATTTATGTAACCTTTATCAATCCACTGTTTCCATCACTACTTATCAGACATTTTTAGTATCTCAAGAAGATCAATTTCTATTGTTTCTTACAAGGTCATAATGTTCTGGTTACCAAAACCTGGTGAAGTAGTAGACATCACTATTGTCACATATGCTTAGGTGTGTATCATCAAGGTCATAATGATTCAACTACCATATTGGGTACCTTAACTCTTCTCAATTGATCCATCATCTTTCTCTTTATCTTATTTCTATCTCATCTTCCTATCATCATTTATTTCATATCCCATATGTATATTCTCAATCAATTCGTAATTATAAAGGCATAACCATTATCAAACTCTAGTCTCCATTCCACAGACATATTCTCATACTGGATCATAAACTCTTATCACGATAATCACACAATCATTCTAAGTCCAAGCTCAACCTTTAAAGGTCATAGCAAAATTTATTTTCTTTCAACTTGGCTTATACACTTTAATATTATCATTTCTACTTATATCCTTATTTTCCTCAATCAATCCACGACAGTCCATTCACGTCTATATCTCATTCAAGGGTATACCATTACAGTACAATATTGATATCATGTTCAATAATACAACCACCAATACAAAATATATTGAATCATTATTTATCATATTTACCCATATTTTATTTCTCCTTTCTAAATATCCACAACTTTTTTTCTCACGTTTTGAAAAAGCATCACTCTTCTCGCTAATTCTATCAACGCAAACTCTTAACACATGCTCATGCGTATGACTCATTCACATGTGATTCAGACTAGGGATCAGTTGCTACTATCTGCTATAACATGACAAAAATGCATGTATCTTGACATATATTTTGAAAACGCCCATGTAAGATATTAATTCTAGGCTCTGATACCAAATTGTAGTACCCCACTCTCGTAAGACACGTACCCGACATCCTGAGTGATATCCGAGCATGAATCTCGCAAAAGTGACATGCTAGTAGCAGTCAGTCAATAAAATCTCGTTACCATTTTTTTCATACACATATGCGAAAATCAGTAATCAAATTCCGGCCTATACTTTTGTTTCATAAAAATCAAAATCACAATTATTATTACACTTTGATCAATCTCTTTAGCAAAACATTTCCAAATTTCGAAAGTTAATACATACAGAAACATATTAAAACACACATGATATAATAATTGCGAAAGACTCAAATTTTTACAAAAATAAGAAAATACAATGCAGACGCAAACTGTTCCCGACATCTACCTCTTACTTGAATGTAGTGGTTATACTCCCGTTTGCCCAGCGGGGTAATTCTTTTGAGCCTGAAAAAAATATTGCAAATTTTGGATGAGTTTTGTGGACTCAGTGAGTGACCATCCTCGATGGCTCACTCGTCACATAACACATACAATTCACATAATTCACATCATTTCATTAATAATCATATTGAATCACATATATTTCACATTCAGAAATCATTCAAACAATTTAAATCATACATATCACATGCATATGTAATGCTTATGAGACTCACTTTTAATTTGTTACTTTGTTTTGACCAAGTGTCGTTTTCACTAGCCCATATCCCTTAGTGGATATCGGGCTAGCCCATATCCCTTGTGGATACCGAGTTGAATCAGATAATGTTTGATATCCCTTAGTGGATACCGGGTACATTCAAAACTAAGCCTGAGACTCTTATCACATATCGAGCTTTAAGCTCCTTTTCACTGGCGACTCCAGTCGCAACTGCCTTTATCTTTCATGCATTCATATAATGGAATACATCAATCACATATGCTCAATCAGTCACTTTCTTTCAATTTACACATTTCATCGGACCTAAATCCCGGCATTTAATATTTAAGTTGAGAATCACTTTTTCATTTATATGCATATTCACATTTCTCTTCGAAACTCGGTCCAGAATTTAACAATCAATTTGTGTATCACATATTTCGTCAAATTCACATACAACAAGCACTTATGTTATTATTCATGCATTTATCATACTCCTCGGACATTCAGTGTTCGGAATCAAAGCAATCACATTTCCTTTCAATGGCAATTCAAAGTAGAAAGTTAAAACATAACAAGCAGTGAATGAGACCATCTAAGTCGACTCACAGTACGCTCTAAATTAGCATTAACTTCCATGATCTGGAAAATTTTGGATGCGAATGTTTAACCTGCTCATCATAATTATGCAATATGCACGTTGCACACATATTAATAATTGCACAATCACATAACATTCAGTTTTACACATATATATGTGTGTAATGTATAATGCATGCTCAAGGACAATCCCAGGTATATTATCCAATTTCGCATCTGATGCTCATTTTCATTTCATATTTCAATCACCCATCATTTATTTTCTAGAATTATTTACTCTCATAATAACAAGTTCTCATTCACTTTAACTTGATACCCATTAATCCTCTCCTTTGAATCATAACTAAATCATATGAATATCTTTATTTCCATTATACACATTTCTTTGATGCTTTAACACCAACAATTCATTCACTAATGTTATTTTAACATTATATAATCATACAATATCAAAACTCTCATTCTTTCCTATATCACCTCCAAAATTTGAAACCCTCAGGTCAATTTTCCATAATCATTATGATCAGGTAAGTGAAGTAATTTGATAACACTTTCTTAAATAAACATGTTCCTCCATTGTCTTAAGTTTCTAATGAAACCAAAATCATTCAATTTGGTTCAGTAATCTGAATGTTATACCCCAAATATTTTTGGACTGTTCTTATACTAAAACAATATCTTGTACTCAACTTTAATTCAAAATCTGGAATTCTAAAGACATAATTAAAATTTTATTTCTTCCAATTTGTAGCCCAATGTCTCTAGTTTACTCCAAATCAAAAATCCTTTCATTTGGATAACTACAGATCAATAAATTGCCAAAATATTGAAGCATGATTAATGAAAAATACTCTAGTTATGAAGTTCCAGAATTGTTCATCATTTTTGTTCCAATTCAATCAATCAATCTCTGTCAAATGATTTCATATGGCTATAATTTTTGGTGCAGATGTAGAGTAATGTGTTTTGAATTTGGTGGTTTAAATCCCATGTCGTTTGAAGGTCGGGAGAAGAAGATATGGCCAAAAGATCAAAGGATGTTCGCGTATGTCTCCCATTAGTAACCATAGAAGTCACGATCGTGCTTTCTAACTTATTTCAAATGTCACGATTGTACAGGAGCACAATCGTGACTCTCCAAACTCTTCAGAAATGTCACGATCGTGCTTTTGTTCTTCTCCTCCGAAGCAGCTGATTTTGTTTCTTCTTCCTCTCTTCCCAAAACAAACTTTCTAGTCACTTTTATATGGTCATTTTGACAATGAAAACGAAGGATTTAGGCCAAACATTCTCTAAAAAAATTTTCCTTTATATCTCAAGTTTTTAATGAAACTAATTTTGTGCAATTTGGTTTGGTATTCTGCACGTGATACCAAAAAAACTACAGATTTTTCCCAAACCACGACAGAATCCAAAACCTGAACTTCAAGCCAAAATTTCACTTTCTTCTTGAAAAATATAGACATATGTCTCTATTTCGATCTTAACTTAAAATCATCGCATTTGGAAGCTTATAGATCAAGTTATGGCTAAAATACAGATGCATGTTCAGTGAAAACACTGCATTTGTACATTTTCTAGCACTCTTGTCATCATTTTCATCTTAATTCATCTCTTTTGCTTCCTCTATCACTTCTAGCTTATTTCCTCAATATTTCCTATTCATTCCTGTTTCATTTCAACTCAACTTATCACAACCAAATCAAAGTCTATCATTTTTTTCATAATCATCAAAAACAGAAAATCACACTTACGCATATTGTCTTCAGATTTTCTACATTTCAACTTCGACATTTTCTTCACTTCTTCCCCAAACTTTCATTTTAAGTTATTCATTCTCATCTCAGAACTTCATCTTACAACTATTGTTCCACTCTAAATTCATTCTTTTTTTCATCCCTTAAATGCTCAAAACTCACATATATGCATTGCATATATATATAGGTGAAAATAGAGTGCTCATTTCTATTTTCTTCAAAAAAAAATTTGCATCTAGTTATACATTTTTCTAAGATCTTTCAATTCAAAAAAAATCATTTCTACAACTTCTTAAAACATTTTTATCATCAAAACTGAAAGTTAACAAAATTCGCGTTTCCATCCTATATTCACAGTGGACATGAAAAATGTCCATTTATCTCTTAATCATGACATGCCAATAAATCACCATTTTTGTTTCATAAAACAATAACTCTAAAAGATTTACACAATACTTACTTGATATAGCTCCAAAATCTGCAAAAACTCAAGAGTTCCTAAACTTCATGAAACTCACGTACACTATTGTAGAGGTTGGTAAGTTTCAGTTTTTCTTAAGGAAAATAAAGGAAAACCGAAGTTGGGAGTGGCAAATGGATAGATGAGAACAAGGTTTTTCTTTGGTGAACATTTGATGAAAGACTTTGTGTAAAGGAGGGAACTTTGAAGAAGAAGGCTGCGAAGAAGATGAAGACAAGTACAGTAACCTATCTTTCAAAGTTAAGGAAACTTAACTTTAAACTTAGACACTTGTCCTATTCCTAAGGCCTTAGTTAGTTTGCCCAACTAACTAGTTCTTATTGGACTAGTTCCCTCACTCCCCTCTTTTCATTTCAAGTGTCACCAAAATTTCCCAATAACATCTTCTCACAAATTCTAAAGTCATCTCCAAATTTTCAAAATTCTCCTATATCATTTTTTTCTTATTTCTATTTTCATCTATCAATTTACTCGCCAAGTGGCATTTTTCCTAGTATAACAATGTTCAACATTTTTGGAAATTATTCCTAAAATTCACCAAAATTCAAAATTAATAAATAAACTCTCCAATCAAATTTTTAGTGTAACAAATCCACAATTCTCAATAATATCACATCGCAATTCAATTATACCCGGAATGTCAATGAATGCATGTACAGTCATTTTAATGTGTACAAAAATTCAAATTTACGTACGTGTATGCTAACAATATGCATGAGCATGAAAAATGCATTTTTCTTAATCTCTTGTTGATCTCACATGTACCGTATTTTTTGGTTCTAACCCTTAGTATAGGAACGGGATGTTACACATCCCATAGATAACTTTTCGCATCAAATAAGAACTTTTTCTTTTGGGATGGATTTAAATCTGGAGGAATCAAACTGTAGCTAAATAATTCACCACATCGACAAACCATGGAAGCTTTTCATTGTCTCTGAATAACTACTCATCTGCGAAAGTCTCTTGGATAAGTATTGGTGGCTTTGATTTCTCAAGCTCTAATCGAGATAAATGGTCGGCAACTGCATTTTTTGTTCCCTTTTTGTCCTTGATCTCCACATCAAACTCTTGCAAAAGCAGCACCCATCGAATAAGTCGCGGTTTGGCATCTTTCTTTGCAAACAAATATCGGATTGCCGCATGATCTGTGAAAACCACAACTTTGGACCCAATGATATATGACCGAAACTTGTCCAAAGCAAACACAACCACTAACATTTCCTTCTCTGTAGTAGTGTAATTTTGTTGGGCATCATCCAAAGTCGAGCTAGAGTAGTAGTTAACCCTGAACACTTTCTCTCACCTTTGGCCTAAAGCTGCTCCCACTGCGAAGTCACTCACATCACACATAATTTCAAACGGTTGTTGTCAATCAGGTATGATCATCACAGGAGTTGAAATCAACTTTTTCTTGATCAACTCAAAAGCCTGCAAACATTTTTCATTGAACTTAAATTTCACTTCCTTCTCCAAGATATTGCAAAAGGTATTAATGATCTTGGTGAAGTCTTTGATGAATCTTCGGTAAAATCCCGCATGTCAAAGGAAACTACGGATACCCTTTACATTTGTCGGTAGAGGAAGCTTTTTAATAGTTGTTGTTTTGGCTCGTTCCACTTCAATACCATTGGCAGATACTTTATGACCTAACACAATTCCTTCCCTCACCATAAAATGGCATTTCTCCCAATTGAGCACCAAGTTGGTATCCTGACATATTTTCAATACTAGAAACAGATTATGTAAGCACTTATCAAATGAATCACCAAAAACAGAAAAATCATCCATAAAGACTTTCACGAAATTCTCAACCATATCAGAAAAAATAGCCATCTTGCAATACTGAAATGTAGTGGGAGCATTGCAAAGACCAAAAGGCATGCGCCTAAATGCAAATGTGCCAAAAGGACAAGTAAATGTGGTCTTTTCTTGATTTTCAGGTGCTATGGCTATTTGGTTATATCCCGAGTACCCATCTAAAAAATAGTAAAATGCATGTCCAGCAAGTCTATCCAACATCTGATCTATGAATGGCAAAGGAAAATGGTCCTTCCTAGTGGCTTTGTTTAACTTCCTATAATCCATACAAACCCTCCATATAGTAATTGTCCTATTGGAAATAGTCTCATTATTATCATCTTTAACTACAGTGAATCCACCTATTTTAGGAACAACCTGAGTAGGACTAACCCATGAACTATTAGAAATTGGGTTAATGATTCCAGCCTTAAGCCACTTCTGAATTTTGTTCCTAACCACTTCCTTCGTTGATGGGTTCAATCTTCTTTGCGGTTTAATGCTAGGGGTGAATGACTCCTCCATCAAAATTTTATGCATTACAATAGAAGGACTAATTCCCTTAATGTCTGAAATTGACTAACCCAATGCATTTTTTAACTCCCTTAACACCCTAAGCAATTTTTCTTCTTCTAAATGAGTCATTGAAGATGAAATAATAACAAGAAAAGTTTGATTAGCACCCGAGAATGCATATTTCAAATTTTCAAGCAACGGTTCAAATCAATCAATGGGCACATTTTTCACATCACCAACAACATCAGCATTAATCACACAAAACAAAGGCTCAGGTTGATCAAAATTTTTCAAGCATTCAAAAGAATCCAATACCATCATAAAATAAGCATCATCATCATCCATAGCATCTTTTCTAAACATACCTTCCAAACATGCAATAATGGGTGTTTAGATATAAGGGAAGGAAAAGATGTTATCACACAAGAGGATAAAACATCCACCCAGTTGCAAGTCAGTGTATCACTTGGATGTTTGAGCAATCTGTATATGTTGAACTTCATTTTCTCACCATTTACATGCAAGGTTAGTTCCCCTTGTTGCGCATCAATCACTGCGCCTCTGGTAGCCAAGAATGGTCACCCAAGTATGATCGGGATCTCCTTATCTTCTTCCATGTCAAGCACCATAAAGTCTGCAGGAAGAATAAATTTGTCAA
>JAOSBM010000003.1:21630929-21643603 GCA_027568955.1 Erythroxylum tenue
TGCAAAAAGGAACATGTACAAAAAGAATAACCCAAAAATGAGCAAACTTCACATACCTTAGCTTGTTGGTCATCCCTCGGTACTTGCACGGTTAAGGGTGTGAAATCCACCACTTGATGGTCAAAACTGGAAGTCGCAACAGATGAAAACTCATTATCATAACAAGGATAATATGAAAAATCAAAATTAATACTGATTGTGAGCTATGCCGCTAAAAGATCGAAAAATTAGAAAAAGCTGTGAAATTGAAACAAACAGAAGACAAGGTAACCATGAGCAACGAAACTAATAACAAAAACATCACTAACAAAAATCGTCAAGAAATTTCCCGACAATGGCGCCAAAATTTGGTCGTGCTGTCGCCTACAACCAAATTCAAAAGAAATCACTTACGTTAATCCAAATTAATATAGTAGTGGTAAGTGGATATCATTCCCACGAGGAATTTTTAATGGTAGAGGTTAGCAAGTTTAAAACTCAAACAAAGTAACGAAATGGGGGGTGGTTTTGATTCAAGAAAATATAAGAAAAAGTATAAGAAAAATCGTAAATAAAAAGAAATAATTGAATATGAAAAATTAAGAGACAAACCTTGGTTTCGGGTCACCGATGTTATCGCGCTAAAATAGATCCTCGATATAAAATTTCAATCATTAACAAACATACATTGGGGATATTTTCTCTTAAGTGTAATGACTAGAAACATGTATCCTAGCATTCTTATTAAACAACAACCTAGATACGATCATAGGTTTAATTGAATAATAGCTTTACGAATCAAGAACCAATGAGCAAGCGAAATACATGTACGACATGTAATCAATCAAGCAAATATCTCCTTAGAATTTTCTGACTCTAAAGTAGAGAAGACAATCCTAATTGCTACTTACAATTAGCGAAACTGAAAGTCATATTTCGTTAATCTAGCTGTCAAACACATTAATCCCTAGTTGCGCACCTAGAAACTAACATATTCAATTAAAAATAGTAGATTGGAAGATATTCAATGTTTATTAACAACGTAAACTTTATTCAAATATCTCACCATACTAGCGGATAACACGAAGCCCCTTAACCAAGACTAAAAGTTTAGCTACTCATACTAGAATCAAAAACGGAAGAAATAGCAAAGCGTAAAGTCTCCATCCCTGGTTCTTTACTGAAAAACATGAAAATACTAATAGAGAAAGTGCAGAAAACGTAAAAAGACTGAAAGGAAAACAGCAGAAACAAAAACCTATCATAAACCTAGACTCAAGCTTTTCGTGAACCACCATCCCCTCTCTTTTATGCTTGTTTTTCCCCTTATCTTTCATTGATTCTCTTCAGATAATGTATCCCCCAATTTTAGGTGGTCAATCCCCTTGAAAGATGGCAATATAATCTTCAAAGAATGTGAGAATCTCGAATTTGACTTTTGAAAATTACTCTGTAGATTTATTCCATCCTTAGGCATGCCCACTGTTAATCACAAAATTGCTGGAAAACTTGAAATTTCGGATTTTCTTCATTCTTTTGCATCTTTTTAATTCAATTCGTCTCTAAGGTGTTGAAAATCATCTGTAAACAATTATAAGATAATTCCATTAATTTCGGATAATTATTTCTACACATTAAAGATAATTAAGTACAAAATAAGTGCAAATTGATGACTTAACAAATTCCCCCACACCAAACCTTTACTCGCCCTCGAGCAAACATGTCAAACCACTACACTCATTCAATTCATCCTTCACAAGATCAAGTGCACACAATCCATTAACTTGGGCCAGTAGAACTTAAGTTGCAACACATATCATAATTGTTTTTCACCAATGCAAATAAACGAAGTTAAAATAAGACATTTTGTTCAAAGGCAATCATGAAATCAAAATGAATTCTTTTCACGGATTTCGCTCTTACACTCAAGTGTTTGAGGCAAAGTGTTTCGGTCAAATCTCACTCTAACATGTTGCACTACCATAGGCTTGTAATTTCACCAATTATCATTCATTCAGGGTTGTAATGGGGCTAGGTTCACAGGTGAGGTAAAAACATGGTAAAGGGTTCATGACAAGTATTCACAAAGCATCAAGTAAAAGGGATACATAAACTAAAATTCTGAGATAAACATGAACGAACAGGACTACAACTACTCATTACTAACTAGTGCCACTATTCTTTTTCTTTTTTTTCTTCTTTTTCTTCTTTTTCCTTTTTCCTTTTTCTTTTCTTTTCTTTTCTTTCATTTTTCTCTTTTTTTTCTAAGAACAAAGGAAAAAAAATAAAAATAAGAGAAAATAACAACACATGAGTAGAAGTACCTACAAAAATATCTCAGAACACAATATATAACAAAAGTCCAAAATTACTCAATGTTTCATTCAACTTGTGAAGGGGAAAGGCTAATGGGGTTTTTGGTTTTAATGCGAGGTGATTAACTGAAAAACAAGGTTAAAGGCTCAAACGTGTTTGCAAAAGGAAAATAACTAGATGGGTCAATTTTAAGCTAAGGGTGTAAAAACAAAGATGGTCTTAATTACTTCTATATCCCATGTGATCAAATAAATTCAAACCGGTTCCATGCAAGTTCTGAAGGCAACATAAATAGAGGAGTATCACACACTTCAAACAAATAGCATGACATAAAGATAATGTCATTTAGGCTCAAACTTCACTCACAGATTTAATTCAAGAATTCACCTTAATTTCACAATTTACCTCATCACTCACATGTCAAAATTTTGACCCAGCCTATAAGATCAGTTATTGCAATCAATCAACATGATTCACCTTAAAACTCACTTAGCCCAATTTAATTTCATGCATAAACCCAATCTCATCCAAACTACTATGACAAAGCTTCATAGCTTAACATGCATACGCAAAAATCAATAAAAACACACAAAAATTGAAAATTTTCACATCAAAAGTCCAATTCTTTCCCCCACACTTAGACCAACATTGTCCTCAATGTTAAAGAAGCATTAAAAAATAAAGGAAAAAGTTAAAGAAAGCTTCTCTATTATGGAAGTGCCGAAATCAAGGTGTTGGCGGATGTGGCAGTAGGTGGTTCAGTGGTGTGTGAAGGTGATTGTGGTGGAGAAACATCAGCAACAAAATGGATGGGCATGGCAAGTCTACAAGATTCACTTATTTTCCTGGGCATTGTGCCAATTTCGTAGAGAACACCTGCAATTTCACAAAATCATAACACAAATACCAAAAAAAAAAACCAAAGTGAGGGGTGATGGGTGCGTTGGCAATGAAGACTATGAGTGACGTGGGTGAATGGTGCTAGAATTTGAGACAAGAAGGAGAAATTCGATGAAATCAGAAGGGAAAATAAGGGAAAGAAATAAGAGAGGTGGCGATAAAGCCAAAATTTCGTTTTGTATATAATTTTAATTTTATTTTTGTTTTTTTAATTTTTGTTTGTAATTTTAAAAAGAAAAGATGAAAATTAAAATGAAAGAAAAAATGTGAATTTAAATTCCTAACAGAATTAAATTAAACCAAAAATGAAAATAAAAGAAAATTGCTAACAAAATACATTAAAGAAAACGATATGAATGGGGTGCCTCCCATTAAGCGCTTATCAAAGGTCATAAGCTGGACCCTTGGCATATGTACATCATCCATTATCGAATGGATGCTTGAGTCCAATAGGAAATATTTTCAAACTCCGTGAGGGGCCTGGAACAACTTCCTTTGAAAGCAGCTCCTTGTCAGCACGATGCTCCATGACTTCAGATAAGTGGAACTTCATTGCTTCACCATCATACTCTAATATCCACTCGTCTTTTCGGGAATCGACCTTCTCACAATAGGATGGTGTCTGTAAAAGTAACGCCAATGGTTTTGGAGACTCAAGATCCTGCTTGTTACCTTCGATCTTCAGCTCGCTTGCCCACAACTCTCCTAAAAACTGCACTTCTTGCGGCTCTTCCTGTTCTTCTTCTTTTTGTACCTGTAAACAACTAGGAAAAGGAAAAGAAATTCTGTTAGCGATAACATGAACTGCATCACTTACCTTAGGAGGTTGCACATCCTCCATCCTTTCTCGAACTATAATCTCTTCCTCTTCTACCTCTGCTTATTCTTCCTTCTTTTCCTTGAAAAATTGACTTGGAAAAGGGGGCGAAATCACCATATTTTGTAGCTTTTTTTGCGTCAATTCTGGTTGTGAAGGTGCCCTTTGCGTGTTTTCTTCTTCCACCTCTCTTCTAGAATTTTTCGGAGGTGGTTCCTGCAAGTCCTTACCACTCTGCAATATGATAGCCTTCGCACTTTGTCTAAGATCGATTTCTGGTTGTGCTGGAAAATTTTCAAAACTTTATGCCTCCATTCGATTAACGACAGCTGCAATTTGACTTAGTTGGTTTTCCAAATTCCTTTGTTGATTCTCTAAATTTCAAATACTTGCTTCAGTATTCCGCTGAAACATCAAAGTATTTGCGTTCAAAGTTTGCAACATATCTTCCAAAGAAGACTTACCTTCGGCATTTGATGTCATATTCGGATTTTGTCGAGGCACGTACTGTTGTCTAAACTGATGGAATTGAAGAGTGCTCGTCTCCAAACTCATTATGATCTCCGCCAAAGACATCTCATTAGCTTGTGGTGGCGATGATGGAGGTGGAGGTGGAGGTGGAGGCTCGAAGTAGGACTGCTCTTCATAGTAGCTCTGTGGAGAAGTGAAACTGTACTTTGTATCCTACAAAAAGGAACATGTACAACAAAAATAACCCAAAAATGAGCAAACTTCATATACCTTAACTTGTTGGTCATCCCTCAGTACTTGCACTGCTAAGGGTGTGAAATCTGCCACTTAATGGTCAAACCTAGAAGTCGCAACAGATGGAAACTCATTATCATAAAAAGGATAATATGAAAAATTAGAATGAAAAGTATACTGATAGTGAGCCATGTCGCTAAAAGATCGAAAAATCAGAAAGAGCTGTGAAACTGAAACAAACAGAAGACAAGGTAACCAAGAGCAACGAAACCAATAACAAAAACATCACTAACAAAAACCATCAAGAAATTCCCCGACAACGGCGCCAAAATTTGGTGGCGCTGTCGCCTACAACCAAATTTAAAAAAAATCACTTACGTTAATCCAAATTAATGTAATAGTGGTAAGTGGATATTGTTCCCACGAAAAAATTTTAACGATAGAGGTTAGCGAGTTTAAAACTCAAACAAAGTAACGAAATAGGGGGTGGTTTTGATTCACGAAAATATTATAAAAATTATAAGAAAATCGTAAATAAAAAAATAATTGAATATGAAAAATTAAGAGACAAACCTTAGTTTCAGGTCACCGATGTTAACGCGCTAAAATAGATCCTCGATATAAAATTTCAATCATTAACAAACATACATTGGGGATATTTTCTCTTAAGTTTAATGACTAGAAATATGTATCCTAGCATTCTTATTAAACAACAACCTAGATACGATCATAGGTTTAATTGAATAATAGCTTTACGAATCAAAAACCAATGAGCAAGCAAAATACATGTGCGACATGCAATCAATCAAGCGAATATCTCCTTAGAATTTTTTAACTCTAATGTAGAGAAGACAATCCTAATTGCTACTTGCGATTAGCGAAACTAAACGTCATATTTCGTTAATCTAGCAGTTAAACACATTAATCCCTAGTTGCGCACCTAGAAACCAACAGATTTAACTAAAAAGAGTAGATCGGAAGATATTCAATGTTTATTAACAACGTAAACTTTATTCAAACATCTCACCATACTAGCGGATAACACGGATCCCCTTAACCAAGAATAAAAGTTTAGCTACTCATACTAAAATCGAAAACGGAAGAAATAGCAAAGCGTAAAGTCTCCATCCCTAGTTCTTTACTGAAAAACATGAAAATACTAATGGAGAAAGTGTAGAAATGTAAAAAGACTGAAAAGAAAACAACAGAAACGAAAACGTATCCTAAACCTAGACTCAAGCTTTTCGTGAACCACCATCCTCTCTCTTTTATGCTTGTTTTTCCCCTTATCTTTCCTTGATTCTCTTCAGTAATGTATCCCGCACTTTCAAGTGGTCAATCCCCTTGAAAGATGGCAATATAATCTTCAAAGATTGTGAAAATCTCAAATTTGACTTTTGAAAATTACTATGCAGATTTATTTCATCCTTAGGCGTGCCCACGCTTAGTCACAGAATTGCTGGAAAACTTGGAATTTCGGATTTTCTTCATTATTTTGCTTCTTTTTGATTCAATTCCGTCTCTAAGGTGTTGAAAATTATCTGTAAACAATTATAAGAAAATTCTATTAATTTCGGATAATTATTTCTACACATTAAAGATAATTAAGTACAAAATAAGTACAAATTAATGACTTAATAGAAGATTACCTTGAACATCCTGCAGGTCAATCATCTTCACCTCAGAGGCTATAAGTGCAACTTCGGAACTTCACGAGTGGAATATCTTAGGCATACCATCTCCACTGATAGAGATAGCATTGTAATAGATCCTAAGAAGGTGGATACCATCTCAAAGTGGCCATCTCCTTCCAATATTATGGAGTTAAGGGACTTTTTGGGCCTAACGGGCTACTATAAATGCTTTATCCAACACTTCAACATCCTTAACAAATCTCTAATTGATCTACTTAAAAACAATGCCTTCGAGTGGAGTTAAAAAGCTGAAGGTGTATTCCAAACTTTAAAGAGATCACTTACTAATTTCCTCTTATTGATAATGCCCAACTTCTCCCAACCCTCGTATTGATAATACAAGCAAGTTTCTTTGTATTATCAACTCTTTAGATTCTCTACAATAACAACTTGTTACAACTCCTTATAAAGCCTAAAATATCATATGAACACTCTATAAATTCGTTCAACAATAAATAATAGAATTCTAAACAGTGCAGTTAATTCTGATCATTTTTTACTAAAATAACCATAACTTTTTAAAGAGAAGTTCAAATGACTTAAAACTTTCACTAACTGAAGTTAGACTTAAAGAGCTTTAAATTCATAGGTTACACACCCAAAATGACCAATATTTGACCTTTCAAATTCTCTCTTAAATCAGCCTTAAATTCTGCTCACTACAAACACTTTAATTATTGGACCATATTAAGTTTAGATTTCCAACAGATAATTATAAATATGAGTTGGGGCTGTTAATTCAAGAAGGATATCCTATAGCTTTTTGGAGTACTCTCATAAAAATATCAATGGTTATCTATATACAAGAAAGAGTTTATTGCTATTGTAATGGTAGTAAGGTACTGGCATCAACATTTAAATGACAGGCCTTTTATAATTTATACAAATCATTAAAGGTTGAAGTTAATATTGGAGCAAAGGATGCATACCCCTTTCCAATAGGTATGGTTTCCTAGGTTACTAAGGTACGACTTCAAAATCAGATACAAAAAGGGGGCAAATTTGAGTAGCTAATGTTTTATCCAGATTTTTTTAGTGTTAAGCTTAGTATACTGGCCTCCTAAATTCAAAATCATCTATTGGAAGTAATAAAAAGTAGCTGGGATAATGACTATATTGTCAAAATTTTAGTAAGCAAGTTAACTAAGAGCAAATTGAATTTCAATTCTTATCAATGGATCTATGGAATTCTAAGGTGGTAATTGGTCATGATAATAGTTTGAGAAATTGCATTATATCCTTAATGTATAAAAGTTCAATAGGAAGTCACTTAGGGATATTTGGAACCATAAAAAAACTATAGTCCTTATTTCACTAGAAAGGTCTATAAAAGGCATTTGAAACTAAGTCAGGAATTTCCAAACATGCCAATTTAACAAATGTGAAACCATTCCTCAAGCTACATTACTTCAACCCTTGCACATTCCCCAAGGTTGTTCGACTAATATCCGTAAAGATTTTTTCAAGCGTCTCCCTGTTTCTAATCACTATTCAACGATTTTAGTGGTTATCAATAGTTTTTGCAAATATGCATATTTTTTGGCACTAAAGCATCCTAATTTAGTAGAGACAGTAGATAACTTTTTCCTTTCCAATATGTTTAAGTTAACAACATGCCAAGAGAATCACAAATGCTCAAGACATAGTGTTTTTAAGTCATTTACTATAAAAATTTTACAAGCTACAAGGGTTTGGGTAACATTTCTCCTCGACTTACCATCTCAAACAGATGGCCAAACTGAAGCCCTCAACTGCTTCTTGGAAAGGTACCCAAGGTACATGACGGGAGATTATCGAAGTGAGTGTTATCAATGGCTTCCACTGGCATAATAGTGTTATACACCACCTAACACTCCTTAATTAACACCACTCTTTTTGAGGTGTTATACGAGTATCACCCATATATATATGTCCTCTACCTTGCCAAAGTCTCTAAATTGAAGGTGGTTAATAATATTTTGCAAGACAAATAAATGGCCATTCAGGTGATCAAATGTCATTTATAGAAGGTCCAAGACAAAATGCATCAGCAAACTAACAAAAATAGAACAAAGAGGGAATTTTGCATTGATGACATGGTGTTTGTCAAACTCTAATCTTATTGGCAAGGAACCCTACTTAGGCAAGCCAATCAAAAGTTATCCCTAAGATTTTATGGTCCTTTTAAAATTATCAACAAGGTGGGATCATATTCAAGTTTCCTCCTAAGATGTTTATAAATAACTTATTTCATATATCACAACTTAAAAGGCATGTTATTCCCACTGGCCCCGTGTCACCAATACTACCATCCAAGCTAAGTGTAGAGGAAAAGGTATCATAGCAATTCTAGAGTGAAGCACGGTTAAGAGGCATAACAAACCAGCAACTCAAGTTCACGTGAAGGGGGTCTGGCTCAAAGAAACTAACAACTTAGGAGTTCTTGTTTAACCTTTAGGAACGATATCTACACTTAAACTTTATAGAAAAGGTTCTTTGAGGGGTGATGGAGTTCATAGAAAAAAACCCAAAGGAAGAAGATGCTTATTGATCATGACTCCTAAACAGTGTAAAGCGACTTCGTTTACCCTCAAATTTACATGACTTTAAAAATTTTCAATTGTTAGCATTGTTACCATATTTTTACATTTGAATTCCTTATGTAACTGTTATCAGCAGATACAAATATAGGTGTTGGCTAGAAAGGAGAATCAATAACAACTTATATTCCATCTCTTTCTCTCTTTATATATATCTTCTCTCTAATTTTCTGTCACTATAGTCCTCTTCTTTGGCATTTACGCCTTATTCCTTCCCATCTTTCTGTCTACTTTTTTTCTTTGGCACTGATGTGTTGACCATAAGCAACTCATCATAAATGCTTCATTTTTTTGTTGACCCCAAAGATTTTTTTTCAATTGTTGGTTAGTGAAATTGCTTTAGAATTATTACAACTTAAAATTTTCTCTCTTTAAAATTATGCAATGAAAAAATCTAATAAATACATTACCTATTAACTACATAAGTCATAACAATTTTTAGTTAGATAATGGAAATTTATTTTTTTCTAATGACTCTTCTTAAATCCTAGTCACACTTGCAAAGAATTGTGGAAATTATGCATCGATTTTAGAATTCGTAAATGGCCAATCTCCTATTAGATTATAGAATTCTTAGCTATATAAATGGAACTAATATTTATTTATTATAAACTAACTCTAGATATCCTTTTTAGACATTGTAACATCTCATTACCTGCGGGGAGGTTAAAATAATAAATATGAAAGAGTATTGGGAAATTAGAAATGCGTTACATACTCATGCATTATATGATATACACATACACGTGAATAATGAATTTTTTTGCACATGAAAATATTTGTAGATGCATTCATTGACGAATTCCAGGTATAATTGATTTATATATGTGGAATGTGATTTTTTTTAGAATTGCGGGTTCTATATGTGAAAGGCTTATTTGGAGAATGTATTTAGTGATTTAGAACTTTTGTTAAATTTTAGGAAAAATTTCTGAAAATGTGGGTATTACTGGAATTAATAATGGAAATAGAAATAAGAATAATGATATTGAAAAATTTTTATAGATTACTTTAGAATTTGTGAGAAGATGATACTGAAACTTTTAGAGACATATGGAGTAAAGTTGAATTGTGTTAAATCATCTAAGATATGAATCTTTAAAATCTTCTAGAGTCTGTTATTAGTTAAGTCATGAAATCGACTCCAACTAACTGACGCTCTAGTACATTTTTCATTTACATCATCTTGCTTAGATGCGTCTAATCCGTCTGACCATCTCAGACTTAATCACTTCGTCTGATCCATCTTAAGCGCTTCATCTTATTCAGCTTTTACTTAAGTATCGTCTTGATTTGATGAATTGTGTCACATATATTTATCTATGCACTTAATAAATTCATCAAAACAGTTCACACACTTCTATTATTAATATTATTTGACTTTCATCAAAATCAATAGAAGAAGTTAAGTCTTCAGGACTTAACAGATCCATTTCACGTTTCTTTTATAATTGAAAGACCAAGTTATTGTCCTGTCATGAATAAGAGAAAAATAGACATTTTTCATGTTTACTTTGAATAAAAGATGAAAATGTGGATCTGTGGATTTTTGGTTTTGATGATAAAAATGTTATAAGATAGCGTAGAAATAATTTTGGAGTTGATAGAACAAATGAAAATGTATATGAGATTAGTGTAGAAAGTTATAGAAGACAATTTTTTATATGCTCTATTTCTCTTCACTGTGGGTGTATGCATATACGTGAATATGTGAGTGTTTTTAGAGATGACCAAAAGAAAGAAATTAGAGTTGAAGAATAGTTGTAAGATGACAGTCTGAGAAGAGAAAGATTATTTAGAGGATAGTTAGAGGAAGAAATTTAAGAGAGTATGACCAAATTACTTCGTTTTCATTGTCTAAATGATCCCAAACAGTAGACCCGAAAGTCAGTTTTTGAGAAAAATCTGAAGGTGATTCAATGAGTTATGAATTGTGATTTTAATAATTTTATTAAGGTATAAACCTAAGTATAAATTATACTTAGGTGAGTCTTGATATGGGATTGATTTTGTGACGAAACAAATGGATAAATACCCTGGATTATCATGAACATGCATTGTGCATATTTCATATACATGCATGTACATTTTTTAAACACTTACAATTGTGCCAAATTTTGATATGTGTATATTTCTAGTTATAGAGGAGCAACTGGAACGTCAACCTTCAGACGTTGCCGGAACTTCCAAGCAGTAGTTTCGGAAGCGACCAGTGAGTAACCTAGACGGTCTCACTTAGTTACCTGTTTGCTTAAATTCTGTTTTGAATTATTTTAAGAATGTGATTTGAGTGTTGATTCCGAACAATAAAATGTCCAAGGAGTTGTCATTCGGGAATGTATAGGAAGTGCTGCTTGTATGTGAATATGACGGAATAAATGTTACTCAACAATGCTGTTGAATGTAGGACCTTGGGTCCGATGAAAATTGTGATCTGAATGTGAATGTGCAAGCATGTGAGTGATTAAGAAATTGATATGTGAAGCATTTCAATACATGAATGCATGTAAGATAAAGGGAAGTTGTGACCGGAGTCACCATTGAACAAGAGCTTAAAACTCAGAATGCGAAAATAGTCTCAGGCTCAGTCATGAATATACTCGGTATCTACTAAGGGATATGGGACATAATTTGACACAGCTCGATATCCACTGTTGGCCTCTGAATTTTTTTTTATTATTTTATTAAGCATGACTAGATTATTTTTGGGGTCTTAATACATTAAGTTGTCTTGGAATTAAATTACATGTTAATGTGAATAAAGTTTAGTTGCCTAAGGGGTAGTATGGGAAGACCACTTAAGCATGTAAGTTTCTAGGCTAATAAGTAAGGGCAATATGGACTTTTTAGCATCATTAATGGTATAAAAGGCAAGAGAAATGAGTGGTCTTTTAAGTATAAGAGAGGGAAACAAAAATTAAGAGAAGAGAGGAGAGAGAGAGTCGTAGGAAAAGAGAGGGAAGGAGAAAAAGAAGAAAAAAGTTAGGGTTTCCATTTTCTTGGAGTTCAAGAAGGTTTTTGAAGTTATTTTAAGAAGGAAAAAGCTAGAGGAAGGTTCAAGCTTTCATTTGAAGCCAAGAAACCCTTTGGTTTGGTGAAGATTCAAGGTAAGGGATTTCCAATGTTTTGGATTTTTGAAAAGTTTTTGGTTCAAAGAGCTTAGGAAATGGATGGGTTTAGATATTCTAAGATTAATTTCATGTATTGGGTTCTTTAGGTTTTCTAATTTTGAATCCTATTAATTTGAGATTTTTGTGTTATTGTTGAAGATAATCAAGGGAGGCAAGAGGAGCAAGAGAAGAGGCCCATTTGAGTAAGATTCAAGCAAGGAAAACTAAGGTGGGTTACATTTTTATACTTGAGTTAATAAGTCATAAATATTTTTCACTAAATGGAATTAATGATCTTTCCAACTACCCTTTTAAGTGAGCCTTTATGGTTCTTTAAATGATTGAAAATTCGCCCTATGTTGTTGTTGTGTGTGAATTTTGGAAATAAGTTCTAATTACTTTGCAAGTATGGTATTTGTTACTTTTGATTGAGTTAAAAAATGGTTTTTAAGATTGGTATAAGATTTTGGTTGTTAAATTGTGCAATATATCATATACATGAAAAACAAGTTTTCAAGAATGTGCCATTTGGGCAAAATATTTTTAGTTCATGAAATTACATGTTATGTGGGTT
>JAOSBM010000003.1:21662520-21676154 GCA_027568955.1 Erythroxylum tenue
TGGTCTATGCGTATGTAGTAGAAAAACATCTCCAAGTGTTATTTCCGTATATGGGCAGCTAGGTTTACTGGTTAATTGATTGTGAGTGTGTGAAGCTTTTGTACGTTAGCTGATAGTTCTTTATGGGTGCGACATCTTGAATTGCTTGTAGCTTGGTGTTGAGTTTTCACTGCATGGTTCACGATTAAGTCTATTTGTCCATCGTGTGCATCTTCTATCGAAGGCGTATTTGCTTGATTAGATGTGTGTGATGTCTTCCTTTGTTGTCGTGAGTTGATGTTGGAGTTTGCAAAAATCAATCCATAGTTTGCTGCGATAACTTTCAGAATTATTTTATTGGAGCTGAACCTTTCGGGAAGTTGTTCTTCTATTTTATCTCAAGTGTATTATTGTTTTATTATTAGTTGATTGATCACTTGAGTTTCTTATTTAATTGTCTTATATTAAAAGTTGTTTTGAAAAATCCTCTGTCGAGGTTAACACGAGTTGGTTGTGTTATTAGGAGTGAAAATCTTTTATGGAAAGTGAGGTTGAGAGATATTTTCAAGGATTGAGTGGTATCAACTTAATAAGGCCTTATGTAAATCTATTGTACTTTCGTGAAAGCGATTAAGCTGGATGAGGGCCTTGCAGACATAGGCAAGATAGGCCGAACTACGTTAACAAATATCGATTTTGTTTATCTTTGGTGCTTTTAATTTTTCTGATTTTTGTGTTTGACAAAAAAGAATCGGAAGATTTGCGAAACAATCATCTCGTTAATTTTTCATTTGGTATTAGAGCGGGTCACTAAATTAGAACTTGGTAGTAAGTTGGCGCAGGTCCAAATTTCGCAAACATGGCTACAAGAGAGGGTGCATTGATTACCAAACCAGCACTGTTGGACGGCTCTAACTATCCAACATGGAAATCACAAATGAGAGTCTTCATCCAAGCTCAGGGTATAAAAGCTTGGCATTCGGTAGTACATGGGAGGACGCATCCGATGATTACTGACGATAAAGGAGAGGCAGTTCAAAAAGATCCATCTGAGTGGATAAGAGCCGAATAAGAAAGTTCACCTGGAAATTCACAAGCAATGCATGTAATTTTTAGTGCTGTTGATGAAGGATGCTTCTAAATGATATTAGCCTATGAATCGGCTAAAGAAGTGTAGGATGCTTTGTAGACTATTCATGAAAGGTCTAAATCTGTAATAGCATCAAAACTACTGATATTATCTATAAGGTTTGAAGAATTAAAGATGGATGAGAATGAGACTATTGGAGACTTTTATGAAAGATTACGCGATATAGCGAATCAGGCACATCAACTCGGAAAAAAATATTCCAATTTAAAACTAGTCAAGAAGACTTTGAGATCAATACCTCCAAGATTTGTTCCTAAAATTGCAGCAATCAAGGAGACTCATGACATTAATGATTTGTCTCTGGAGAAAGTAATTGGGATTTTTACCAATTTTGAAATGAATTTGTTGAGGGGAAGACAAGAAAAGAGCAAGGGATTGGCACTACAATCTAAAATTGGAAAGGGCATAACTGATATAGAAGATGAATCTAATGAGAACGAGGATTTGGTTTTGTTAATACGAAGTTTCAAGAAGTGGCTGAAAAGAATGAAAAAGGACAAACCCAAGTTTAGGCAAAACAGTGGAAGCTCATCAAATAAAAACTTCAAACAACAAGCCAGGACTCATAAGGGTGAAAGAAAGATTAGTTGAATTCATATTATGAGTGTCAGGAATGTGCTAACACCTTGAAGAAGAGAAAAGGGAAATCTTTTTCTAGCACTTGGAGCAAAATCAAGTTCGAAAATGAATATGGCAGTGAAGAAGAAAATCAAAATGGTGTTGCGTTAGTTGCTCTATATAGCAAAAATCTAGTTACATGCCTAACAGTAACTAAAGAAGATAAAGGGAGCAAATCAGAAAATTTTGAGAAAAACGGAGACAGATCAAGTCAAGGTTCGATATCAGATTATGACAGTGATAAAAGTGGTTCAGATATTAAAAGGAAGAATATTTACGAGGCTTACAAAATGATGTATGAAAAATGGGTGAAAACATATAGAAATAATGAAAGGTTGAAGGAAGAACACTTCTCTATGAAGAACATTATCCAAAATTTAGAGAAGAAATTTATGGTAGCTTTAGACGAGCTCGGTGAAGCCAGACTGAAGTTAGCAAGTCCAGAAAAAGGTTTGAGAATGCTAAATATAAGCACATAAAAGTTAGAAAAGTTGATCAAAATTGGTACGGTTAAAGGGGATCTTCAAGGCATTAGTTACAAAGGTGAGTGCTCCAAAGTGAATGATGAGAAAATTGATATACCCAGATCTGTCCAAGAAGAAATATCGAGGAAGAATAGAAGATTTGTTCCTACTTGTCATTTTTGCAGAGTTATCGGGCATATAAGGCTAAAATGCTACAAGTTACTATAAATGTTGTTTCAAAGAAGCCAAAACCGAAGGACCATATATCCCTCACATAAATTTCAGAATCAACCTTTAGTATCGGAATCCACTTGGGTTAAAAAGGGTCAATTGCATCCTCTCGTAGTTCTTAAGTCGATGAAGGCAACCTCATATAATGGTTGGTATTTTGATAGTGGATGTTACGTCACATGACAGGGAAAAAGAATTACCTAACCGATTATCAGAGTTGTATGGATGGGCATGTGACTTTCGGAGATGGAAAGAAGACTTCGATGATTAGTAAAGGAACATTATGCGTGAATGGATTGCCTCCCCTTAAGAATGTGCTCCAGATCGATGGATTAAAAGCTAATTTGGTAAGTATAAGCCAACTCTGTGATGATGGTTTGCTAGTTAAATTTACAAGTGATGAATGTATGGTTTTAACCAAACAAGGAGAATGCCTTATAAGTGGAAAGCGATCAGCCGACAACTGTTACATGTTGCAGGTCACAACCACCTATAATTCAACCTCACATGACAGTAACATAGATTTGTGGCATCAAAAGCTTGGGCATGTAAACTATGAACTTATTAGCAAGTTGAAGAAATTGGAAGTTGTGAAGGGACTACCCACAATAAAAAAAAAGATACGTCAATTTGCAGTGCATGTCAAATGAGTAAGCAGATGAAAGTGCCACACAAAAAGGTTAGACATGTTACCTCATCATGCATACTTAATTTGATTCATATGGATTTGGTTAGTCCAATACAACAAGATAGTATTGGTAGAATGAGATATTTTCTAACTTATATTGACGATTATTCAAGATATACTTGAGTATCCTTTTTGAAAGAAAAATCGAATGCTTTTAAGGGTTTTAGAAGCCTATGTGTGTAGGTTATGAATCTGAAAAATATGACTGTGTTGATACTTCGATCGGATCGCAGAAGGAAATTTGAGAATACAAGCTTTAATGACTTTTGTGAGGAGTATGGCATCATACATGAATTTTCAACACCTAAAATAACAAAATGGAGTTATTGAAAGGAAAAATAAAACATTTCAAAAAATGGCCAGATCGATGTTGAATGGAAGAAAATTGTCTATACATTTTTGAGCTGACACAGTCAATACAACATGTTACATATGTAACAGAGTTTACCTTCGAAACATCTTAAATAAGACTTCATATGAACTTTGGAAGAGAAAAAAACCAAATGTAAGTTACTTTTATGTCTTTGTCAGTAAGTGCTACATTCTTAGAGATCGAGAGCAACTCAGAAAATTAGAAAGCAAAAGTGATGAAGGAATCTTCATTGGTTATTCAACTTACAGTAAAGCTTACCGAGTGTATAATAAAAAAAACCAAGAAAGTGCTAAAGTTCATAAATGTTGTGATAGATGATGTATCTCTGTTGAATGATCAAGTGCCAGAAGAAAAACCACAGAACTAATCCTCATAATCAACTTAAACAAGCAACGAAACAAGATTGAAGAATTGCCCAGATTTGCAGTTACTTGCCACTGAGGAAGTAACAACATGAATTGAAGAATTGTCAGTTACTTCGGATGATGAATCAACCAAAATACTCGATGCAGAAATTGTTCCCGTAAATGTTCAAAACTCGAGAGAAGCTGACTTGAACCAGCATCTTCCCTACCGAATCAAAAGAAGTCATCCTATAGAGAACGTTATTGGAGATGTTAATGAAAAAAGAAAAACAAGAGACATTAGAAGGGTTGAATATTGAGAGACATGCGAGAATACCTATGAGTGTCTCAACGAAGCTAAACAGAGATGAGAATGGTAAAAGTGTTGATGTCAGTCTATATTAGAGCATGATCGGAAGTTTATTATATTTCACTACAAGTAGGTCAGATACCTATTACAGCGATGATGTATGTGCTCGTTATCAAGCCAACCCGAAAGAAACACATCTGACAATGGTCAAGAAGATTATCAGGTATGTCAGCGGAACATCTGATTTTGGAATATGGTATACATCTGACTCGACATCTTATCTAGCTGGATATAATGATACGGATTGGGCTAAAAACTTAGACGATCGGAAAAGAACTTTAGGAGGTTGTTTCTTCTTAGAAAACAATTTAATCTTTTGGCATAACAAGAAGTAGAATTCAATTTCACTATCAACTATAGAGGCAGAATATATCGCTACAGGTAGTTGTTGTTCACAACTTCTTTGGATGAAACAGATGTTAGAAGATTATGGGATTGATCATAATGTGTTGACATTCTTATGCGATAACAAGAGTGTCATAGACATCTCTAAGAATTCGGTTCAACATTCAAGAACGAAACACATCGATTTGAGGGACCACTTTATTCGAGAGCTTGTGGAAAGCAAAATAGTCACTTTGTCACATGTTTCTACGGAAAAGCAGTTGACGGATATCTTTACAAAACTTCTTAATGCAGTAAGATTTGAACTTCTTTGAGGAGCTTTGGGACTTTGTGTTTTACATTATTGATGTAATATTTCTTTTTAAAAATTAAAAAAAATGATACGTTTTTCATCCAACGGATTCAAAATCCCTAAGGGTCTTTCTTTTTTATCATCAGCGCCCTTCTTCCACCCCTCATATCTGTCCACTCCAAAGCTCCAAATCACTCATGTGGCTGCAGTCTCAAGCTCGTAAGCACCCATGAAATTGTGTTGAAGTTTTCTCCATCGTGAACTCAGCGTCTGTGTGGGATTTGTGAACCTCCATTGAAGACCCATCTATTCTCTCTATGGTATTGCTTCTTTTCACTTCACAATAGCTCCGATTTGTTGATTCTGTTTGGGTCTTAGCTGTTTTTCTAAAAAGATGGGCAAGACCAAAAAGAAAACGTCCCCTTCAGTTTTAGAAAAGAAACCCACAACTCCATCACGTCGTTCAAGTCAATTAATGCTCAACCCAACACCCGGAAGTAGATTCACTAGGGCTAGGTCATCTTCGACGGCTCCCACTAATATTCCTGACACTACTTCTGTTCGGAAAAAAGTACCAGATCCAGATGATGATATTACTCGAGTCATATTATCCATGGAGTTAGAATGGGTAAGAAAATTTCAATCTATCTCTATAGATCTAATTCCCAGAATTAGGTTGTTACCTTTTCCTACTTAATAAGAGTTGTTCTTAGATAATTATATTTTCAACAATTGAAAGTTAGAATTATTGTTTTTTATGAGCAATATGCTTTCACATACTCCCACTGAAAAGGACAACTATATTTCTACTAATGTTCTTATAGATAGGATAAATTTACAATCATCTCTAAAACAAACTCTTTGAATTCATCATGAAAGTGAATCTTTCAATGGCTCGTAGCCTTTCAACTACACATCAAATGTATCAATAAAGGCAATAGTTCCAATTGGATGTATTGTTATGAGATTTGAACCTTTCAAATTTCATTTTACTCCAACTACTTATCTTGAGAACTATTCTCCTATAAGCATATATTAAAACAAACAATTTGTTCAATAAGTCTGTAAGATTATATCCAACCATTTGGATATCTCATAACTTTTTATTACCCAATTTAAGTCTAAACTAAATGGATAATACAAGCTTCAGCTAAGCATCACATCCTTAAATTACTAACTTTGACTCTTTCAAAGACTTAACATTTCATATCCAATATAAAATTTTATAAATTGATTCAATTGGAACTATTGAAGGTAAGTTATTGTATTAGGCATAACTATAGAAGAAATAATATTGCATCATACAATATCTCATATTGTATTTTCCTACTTACATGAATCCATATTCATTTATATCTACAAAGTAATATTAATGTATACGAGACAATACTTATTAAATAAAAAGAAAATGTATAATAAACTACAATTACACTATAAAAAGTAATATATTCAAATAAATCATTAACTGCATATATTTATATTATTACGCTCACATATTCATTTATATGTACAAAGTGATATTCAACTACGTAATGGTTATCTACATATAAAGAGACCTAAAACTTTAATATTTGGATTATACAATAAAATTATGATCTTTTATTTGAATAAGTTCTTTTTCTATATTATAAGAAAACCTAAAATATGAAACTAATAGTAGTTAAATATTTATAAAAGAGGTTTTGTAAATTTTAATTTAAAAATATTTAAATATAATTAATATAATCAAATAATATTAAATATTATATTGGAATTGATTCTTTTGTAAAATCAAGTTATTTTTATTTTATTTATTAAAAAAATCAAATTGGTTATACTATTAATGAAATAATTCCTTTATAGATTCTCTTTTAAAAATTTTGAAGTTCATTACTTTAAATAGAATCCTTTCGTAAAATTTATTATTTTCAACAATCATTTAAAAAATTATCATTTTTATGATGTAGAAGCTAAAAGTTAATTTCTTAATTGTATATATAATCTATTTTTAATAGAACTTATAACAGGGGAATAGTAATTTTAAAAGTTAAATTAGGTAGTTAAATTGATTGTTACAAAATTAAGATTAAAGACTTTTTAGACAAATTAATAAAAAATTATTTTTCAAAGGAAAAGTTATATAAAAACTATATGCCACTTATATGGATTATAAATTTGTATGTATTTATTATAAAATATTTAGTGATAGAAAGAGAAAGAGGAAATTTTCCATGACATTGGCTATATCGTCGTTGTATAACAACCTAAGATGTAATTATTAAAAATTTATAAACGGAGTAAACTTAAGTTGGAAACAAATTTAATGATGAAGTGAGTTAATAAAAAAGTAAGATACATAATTCATTGTAATAAGATTTTACGTCATATATGACGTCTTAATTGTATATCGGCTCAAATAAATATGGTTCACTTTTTCTTTAAACTCCTTCAAAATTTGTTGGATTTGAAGATCTATCAAAATCCTTCAATAATTACCTGCTCTAAGTTATTTTACAATGAATTATAAATTTCAATTTTGAAGTCTTTTTGTGGACATTGATTGTAATCTACTTGATATGTTAGCATAAGAATTTCAAGTCATGGTTTCTTAAATTACGAAAACCATCTAGAAAGGCATAGAATTATGGTGCATAATTGGAACGTACGGTTCTAATTTCAATTGCATTTTATCTTAAAAACTCTCCTATACTTTCCTTTTTTAGGAGAGAGATGGATGCAAGAATTTCAATGTAAATGGAGCTAACTATTCACTGACGAAAAAAAGAATTGGGAAAATTAAATTTTTTATACAAATCAAGAAGACGAATATATATAATTATATGGTCGTTTTTGAATCTGTCTTTGGTCGTTTTTGAATCTGTCTTCATTTGGGTAGTAGTTTGTTATTACTTAAAGACAGATTCAAACTACTACCCAAATGAAGACAGATTCAAAAACGTTACTATCGACAACAATACTACTACATACTACTAGCCAAATGTAATAGTATTGTTGTCGATAGTAACGTTTTAACTTTGTCTTACGTAAAGACAAAATATGCAACACTCTTATCTTATTTGCACCTCATCATCTAATTCATATTATATGAGTAAATCTTTTTATATTTATGTACTATAATGAATAGTCGTTCACCTGCTCATTTAACTAATTGTGCGACAGTGCTAATTAAAAGATACAGGACTTCTGATCTATTAAATATAAAAAGTGCCAATGTCATCAATTATTGATACAAAATATGCCAGGACAACGACAGCTGGCGTAATTACATGCCTAGATAACAAAAACAATTATGAAAAGAAATAAGTACCAATGGCACATCATTGTTATATACTATTTTATTAAAATTGAAATAATTGGGTCACATTTGCATGAATTAACGTAAATTTCCTAATTTGACCTAGATGATACACTAGAAGAGAATTGCAAAAGACGCAAGCAATTAAAAGCACTCTACGACTAATTACCTAATCTTCTCTGAAGCTCTCAATTTTATGTAGTATCGAAGGCCCATGCCTAATCTTCTCTGAAGCTTTCAATTTTTTGTGGCATCGAAGGGGAATATTCTTTGATGCTAATTCTCAACTAAACATTTAATTAGTGATTTCCAACCATTATTAGCATCAATGCTTTAATTAGTGCTTCTGACAAGATGTACTAACTGACAATCTCTAGCATAAAATGCTGCAACTCTTTTCTATTTAAAAATAAATAAATGTGAACTATTTTACAAGGTTTGTTGATGGCCTTATATGATTAAAAACTCTTTTAATTCTAGTTGTTGGATAGAATTTAACATTTATTATGTTAGTTCATCTGCCACGTTAAATTAATAAGACAACTTACCAACATCATAATTGCTTAATGATTAATTAGTGAAAGAGGTTTTATAATATAATACTAGAAATTAAAAAATTTAAGCATCTCATATAAAAAAGGCAAAAGATATAAAATTTATTAAAAATTCTTTATTTTAAGTAATTTTAGAGAATCACTCTAATCTTTAATTTCTTTAAAAAATTGTGGTTTTCAATTTTTAAAAGCATTCTTTCTATTAATTTTTTGTTATAAATAAAGATAAATATATATGATATTAACGTTAGATGTGAATCAATCAAACGTTATTAATACAAAGACTTTGCTAAATTCTTAAATTTGAATCAAACTAATTAAATCTAATTAAAAATAAGATAATTATAATAAATTAAAAGGGTATAATTATAATTATAATTATAATTATAATTAAATATAAGATAATTATATTTAAAGAAAAGTTTCATATCTTTTATATTATAAAAAACAAAAAGGGTAGAAAACAAGTATATTTTACAATTTCACATTTGAACACTTTCACTCTCTCATAGGATGCATATTAATTTTGAAATTTGCTTTTGGGTTGTATAGAATACAAAAAATTCATATAATTTTCATTTTACGAAAATTTGAAACATGATAAAAAGAAGAAAGATGTAACCATTTTTTTCATTGAGATCCATGTTTCATTGTTTATAAATGATAGGGTATACCTATAAGTCAGAAGTAAAAATATAAAATACAAGAGACAATAGAATAACCAGAAGTGTAAAGAAACTCTCTTAGTACAAATACACGGGAAACATATAGAATGTGAAGTTGTATACTTTCCACACCTTATTTTATATTCTTATCGTATCCTTCAAAATGTTTTCGAAAATGATCCTTTCAATTATAGTAGTCATACAAGTATCTGGCCTCTAACACAATTCACAGAATAGGTTAAGAGAACTTTGTAACTCTTACAAAAAGGATTAAGCAAGAAGTCTCAGCATTATTAGAGCTTAAGTCTATTTATAATAGGTTTTGAATATTTTAATAATTTAATTTAATTTAAAATATATTTTAAATTAAACTTTAATTAGAATTACAAATAATTATAATTAAATAGAAATTATGCCCAAATAAGGTTTAATATCTCATATTGATCCTCGTTTATTAAATATCTCATATTTAATCATAAAATTTTTCAAATTTTACAATCAAGTCCACCTTGATCAAAAATATTTTTTCTCTCGTTAACTCATTCTTTATGTGACATTTATTAACTTTCCAAATATGTTGTCAATGATTTTAAATTATAATTTTAATTCATTATTAAAATTAGATAAATTAAAACTTCTTTTAATTTATCTTTAATTCTTTAATTAAATAATTTATAATCATAGATCAAGATTGACATTTAGCAGTGCATCAAGACCACTCAAATATTTAAGAATGTCAAAGTAGTTTTAACTAACTTTTCCGTGCATGATTTTTCTGTATAATTCAATCATTTCATTAACCAATGTTCATATTAGATATAGAGCATGAAATTAATGTCTACCAGATTTTTAGTCCAATCATATTAGTTCTCTTTTATTAGCTATTGATTCAATTAATGGCATTTGTAAACTATTTATAAAACGTCATTCTACCTTGGAGAAAGATTTCCCAAATTAATACTAATCAAGAATTAAAAAAAAAACATTCTCTCTAATTACTTTAGGGTATTGAATCTTATCTTGATCACACAATTACCTCCATATAGTTCATGCTACATCTAATGACTGCCGATTGTCTGACCCATGATTAAACAGATCATAAATAGTATCAAAACACAAGATAACTTTAGAAAACGTAAGTCAAAGGATCATGTAACACCCCACTCCCGCGTGACCCGAACCCGACATCGTTGGTGATATCCGAGTCCGTGCCCCGCGAGGGTGGCGTACTACATCAGTCAGTCAGACGAAACTCAGTAAAAGTATTTATTATTATTATTTTTATTTTTAAAACATTCATTCGCGCGTAATAAACAGTAGATAATTTTGAGCCCACGTAAATCACTCTCAACCTTCGCCACTTTACTATTTTACGCTTCCCGTCGGGGGTGGGATGTTACAAATTACTTATACAATCATCCCAATGAGAATTTCATATAAATATAATTAATGTTCCCAATGAATTTTTCATATCGGATATGTTCAGTAAACATGTTCTCTAAAAGTTTCACACGTTTGTTTAAGTATCTCCATACTTTAGCTTATGAGATTGACTACTTCCTTCATAAGGAAAAATATAACGTATGCTAGTCTTTTTGTGTTCTATTAATGTCCAAGCTTAACAGAACAATAACTAGGAACAATTTAGGGATAATACATAAATGCAATACGAATCTTATAATTATAATCTTATTATAATATTATTCGCAATGTATAATTATCCTATGGCCTTTATCATATACATATAAACATATACAAAATAAAGAATGCCTTTAATAATTGTTACTAAACTACAACCAAAGCAATTAGGTGTAAGGCATAAACCAACGATCTCCTACTTGCACTAAGCTAATATCGTTTAAGTATCTTATATCATATCACTCTATGACAATTATACTACAACTGGGATAATGACTTAATGAGAGAATTCTACAAGATTATCTATAATGAGCACTTCCATCTTAATTATCATCATAATTAAGAAAAATTGCCTAAATACATTCTTGGATCTTTAATGAGACAATAGCACTTAATACATGTCCAATGGCTCTAATGTTCTACAGTACATTGTTATCATTAGAGCTTAAGCCTATTTATTATAAGTTTTGGACATTTTAGTAACTTAATTGAAATTAAATTCTAATTTCAAGTAAACATTAATTATAATTACAAATAATTCTAATTAAAAACCAATATCAAATAAGATTTAATATCTCATATTGTTCCTCATTTATTAAATATTTCATATTTAATCATAAAGTTTCTCAAACTTTACAATCAATTCCAACTTGATCAAAAATGTCTTTGCTCTCTTTAACCCATTCATTATGTGACACTCATTAGCTTTCTAAATATGTTGTCAATGATTATAAATTCTAATTCTAATTCATTATTAGAATTAGATAAATTAAAACTTCTATTAATTTATCTTTAATTCTCTAATTAAACAATTTATAATCATAGGTCAAGATTGACATCTAGCAATGCATCATGACCACTCAAATATTTAAGAATATAAAAGTAGTTTTAACTAACTTTTCCATAGATGATTTTTCTATATAAATCAATTCTTTCATCAACCAATGTTTATATTAGATATAGAGCATGAAATTAATGTTTACTATATTTTTAGTTAAATCATAAGTTCTTTGCCACTAGCTATTAATTCAATTAATGATATTTGTAAATTATTTACAAAACATCATTCTATCTTACCAAGAATTTCCCGAGTCAATACTTATCGAGAACAAAAAAACATTCTCTCTAATTACTTTAGAGGAATGAATCCTATCTTGATCATACAATTATCTCTATATAGTTTATGTTACATCTAATGACTACCGATTACCGATGATTAAATAGGTCATAAGTATTATTAAAATATAACAATTCCTATACAAGATAAATTTGGAGACCTTAATTGACAGGATCACATATAAAATCAACACAATGAGAATTTCATAAAAATAAAATTAATGTTCTATGGATTTCTCATATTGAGTTTGTTTAGTAAACTTGTTCTTTAATAAGCACTTACATGTTTGTTTAAGTATTTCCATACTTTAGCCTATAAGATCAACTACTTCCTTCATAAGGAAAAACATAATATGTGCCAGTCTTTTTATATTCTATAAATGTCCAATCTTAATAAAACAATGACTAGGAACAATTTAGGTATAATATATAAATGCAATATGAATCTCATAATTATAATCTTATAATAATTTTATTTGCAATGTACAATTATTACATGGACTTTATCATATATATCTAAATATGTACAAGATAAAAAATGCTTTTAAATAATTCACTAAACTACAATCAAAACAATTGACTATAGAGCATAAACTAACAGAGGTAGGAGTATATTTCCCTTTATTATAATTATAAATTTAATTAGGTTTATGAGATAAAGATTTTAAAACAATTTGTACTAACTAATGTATTTAATAAAGTACTTCAAAAAGATTTTCACTTTCTAATGTACTTTTGAAAAGGTTAACATTTATTAAACTCGTCTGAACAGACAAGTTTCAGTTGTATGTTTTTCATGTATCTCCTTATTTACATATTGAATAAATTGGATGATTTTAGTTAAATAAGTGATCAATTTAGCATTACTTATATTTTAACTTTATGATTACACCGAACTTGGGTGTTAAATTAGCATTTCAACTTTGTACTAAGGATCCTCTTTCCGTAACTTATTATTGTATATCTATATAGCGATATTTGAATGTTACTAGTGATCACTAAGTCAACACAATATGTTAATTGAAGTAGTCCCACCTAAATTTTACTCAATTGACATGATTTCAACATTATAAGAATGTTATTTAGATAAAATGAAAAAAATTTCACCGTAAACGAAACATGGAATCTAAACTGCGGAAAGCACAACATATGAAGCGGGAAGGTATAGAGATATACTAGGAGACATAAAGCTATTGATCAAACAAATTGACAATTCTGTAATTTCTGAAATCGAGTAGCATATGACGAAGAGACTGTGGTACATAAGTAACCCATTTTATTATATTACTTGTTTAGTACAAAGTAAATTTTACTTATTTAATAAACCACGAACTCTGAAGACAACAATCACACAAACCCGCCTTCATGTTGATTTTTTATGTGCGGCTATTGTCGGTTTTTCAGCTGAATTGTTTCTGAAGATAGTTAATGACACTCTTGTCTACTTGGAATGCCTTGGCAAGAAGGTCAGCGCTAATGGGTGGCTTTGATCCAAAGACAGCATTTGCAATT
>JAOSBM010000003.1:21684000-21696650 GCA_027568955.1 Erythroxylum tenue
TCTGGGTTATTATTGGGCTGGAAACTTTTTTGTTTGGAATGATATGAACAATGGATGAGTAGGGAGTTGTGGTTTAGGTTCTTGTGATTGGCCTTCTTGTTGCCTGTATCTCTATGATAGACCAGATCAAGTTTCATTTTTGCTTTCTCTATACAATGAGTTTTTCCTATTGTCTTGCTGTTTTGTACTTCCTTCCTTTCTCTTTTACCAGAATAATTTCAAGGCTACTGCATAACATTTAGCCTAAGAACTCGTCTTGTCGCAGAACTATTGTTTCAATAGGATAGCAATTAGGATATCGAGTGAAACATACACAAAATCGTTTGGTGATTGTCTTTGTTTATGATTAAACACTAAATCTGTCTTGTTTGACTAACCCTTAGAAGTTAGAATTGAAAATTGGAGTGATTAATACATGTGCCGGTTTATCTTTGAGTTTGTTTACTCAAACTTATGAAAATACAGTAGTTCATTGTAAGGCATGCCATTTGCTTGAGAAAAAAAAAATTTCTCCCTGATAAGTTGAAGGAATTCCTAGAAATGGCAATGCTTCTAGTTAACGAAGATTTTTAAGGTGTCTTTGAAAACTCGGTCATATCTATCATTGCTTGAACCAGAGCCTATTGAACGAATTGTAACCTCAGATTATTATTATTATTATTGATTGATTGATTGATTTATTATTATACTTATTATTATTATTATTATTATTATTATTATTATTATTACTATTATTATAAATTTTGTTTTTATTATTATTCAAATTTATTAGTATTATGCATATTGTACTTATTTGTTATTATTATTATTATTATTATTATTATTATTATTATTATTCAATATAACTTTTAAATTGTTATTATTATTATTTGTTAACTTTTTTACTAATACAAATCATTCGTAATAAAATTATTAATGAATTTCATATTTTCAATCATATTAAGAACCAGGGTATTTTCGTCATTGGCACATTTTTAATGTTCTGTCCACTGCAACCAAACACATTTCTGTCCTTGAGACGGAGACAGTTTTTTCTGTTCTGTCCATCACAACCAAACAGTTCACTGTCTCCAATTTTTGTTCCGTTCCGTCTTTAAATTTCTGTTCCGTTTTATCTCCGCATACAGGAGACAGCAACCATACGCAGCGTAAGTCTTATCTTTGTATATAACTTATTTTATCCTTATGTCTCTTTCTAATGTGAGATTACTCCACCTGTGAATTTCCAATATCTCTCTCTTACAAGTGGATCCATTCATATCAGACTAGCTCCCCCTCAACCTATAGCTCATGTGAAGCTATTTGAGTCATTTCATGAATCACCCATTCATCTGACCCAAACCTATTTCGCTATTCATCATACTTCACTAACCTAGCTCTGAAACCAATGAAGGGTTTTGAGGGGGGGCTAAGAAGAATTGGATTGGATCCAAGTGAGCTCTTGTACAAGTAAGACATTATATCTTAACCCAAAACCTAAAGGAAATAAGTTATGAGTCATATCTTTGTATATAACTCACTTTATCCATATGGCTCTTTTTAATGTGGATTACTCCACTTGTGAATTTCGAAGGTCTCCACCCCATAAATGGATCCATCCATATCGGACTAGCTCCCCCTCAACCAATAGATCATGGCATCAATTGCTAATCTAATCTAAATAGAATATATGAATCATGAGCGATAGGTCCTCTAGTAGTTAAGTATTATCTTCCATGTATTGCAATGTACTATATTTTTTATCAACTTGAATGTGGTAACATTACTTAATAAATAAAATCTATGTTTATTCCAAGTCTAAAATAATCAATTTTCTCAAAATTCAATAATGTACACCATAATATCAAAAAAATATTATTAGAGTTTCACGGAAACAACATTGTCTATAAAATGAAAACTATATAATGGAACACAATCTCATTATAACAACATGATCCTTGAACTTCATTGGTGGCATGCCTTTTGTTAAAGAATCAACAATCGTCAATTTAGTGCCAACTTGTTTAATAAGTTTATTTTCCTTAACCATTCTTTTATAGATAAAAACTTAATGTCGATATATTTACACTAACCACCACTCTTATTGTTAGCTAGAAAAACGAAAGTTAAATTGTCACAATACAATCTTAATGGCCCAAATGGAATCCATGAGTTTAAGCCCATATATAAAACTCTTTAACATAAACCATATGATGTAACCTTAAAACAAGAAACAAACTCAACTTTCATGGTGGAAGTAACAGTTGAAGACTATTTGACACTCCTCCAAGATATGACTCCATAGGTAAACATAAAGATATAACCTGATGTTGATTTTTGTGAATCAACATAGCCATCAAAATCTGAATCTGAGCATCCTATTACCTGCAGATTTTCAATTCGTTAGTACATAACATGTAATCATTGGTTCCTTGAAGGTACCTTAATACTTTCTTTGCAGCTCTCTAATGATTTAATCCTAGGTCACTCTTGTTAACATTCCAACAGCAAATGTAATGTAAGGTTTTGTACAAACCTGAGGATACATTAGGCTTTCGACTGTAGAAGCATATGAAATGTTTTTCATTTGTTCTCTTTCTAAATCATTTTTCAGACATTGGTCCAAATTGAACCTATTGCATTCCATAATGGGAGCTACATTTGGTGAATAATCTTTCATCTGAAATCTCCTTAAAACTTTATTAATATATTTTTCTTGAGACAAACCTGAAAAACTATAAAATCTGTCTCGATGGATCTCAAAGCCAATGACATTAGACAAATCATCCATATTTTCATTTCAAAATTTGTAGAGAGAAGTTTTTTCATGTCATGTAACAAACCCCCCATCATTGGTTGCAAGTAATATGTCATCCACATATAATAAAAGAAAATAAAATTTACTCCCATTAACCTTCTAGTATATACATTGATCCATGATATTTTCTTCAAATTCAAATGACGAGATAACATCATAGTTTTTCAATCCATATATGGATCTTTTAAGCTTACAAACTAAATGCTCATTATTACTATAGGAGAACGCTTCTGGTTGTTTCATGTGAACCTTTTTCTCTAGGTGACCATTTAAGAAGGTCATTTTCACATCCTTTTGATGCAATTCCATGTCAAAAAAAAACAAATATTTATTGAATATTTTGTGAGTGGCTTTTACCTACTGATAGGAGCATGATTATTTGAGGAGCATTGGTGGATAAAACTATAGAAGGTGCTTAGAACTTGATTTTAAACATGACAACAAACTCTTAATAATTTGGCACTTGGCTTGATACAATACCAAAGTGTATTATGAAGTCAATATCTTTTCCTTAAAAAATTTTATATCTAATTTCTCTTTTTTATTAAATGAATGTGAGTATTATGTAGATAATGAAGCTCATGAAATTTGTTCATTTACGAGGCAAATAACTAATATGTTCCAAAAAAATTAAGAGGTGTCTATTAAGAAGGGCAATTCTGTAAGAGGATTTCTGGCTAAGCCTTAACTTTTTTTAAACCCTTTTTCATACATATATATATATAATCCAAGATCAAGAGATCATCCTTATTTCAACCAAGGGAATCTATATAAACCATCCCATAACTTAAAACTAACCAAGTTTCTAGTAATACAAGTAGTCATATATGTCTACTCAATAACTAATCCAAACTCTAATTTAATTACACCTTTAGAAGATATCATAAAATCCTTATAACATCAACTAGGCCAGATGGAAAATGCAATTAATTAGTTAGAGGTGTAAAGTTTAAGGAACTTACCCTCTTAAGTGATCATGAACCTAAAAAGAAAATACAAGTGTAATCATTTAAGGAATGGTAATTAAAAGGTGGAGACAACAACAAAAACATTTGCTACAACATAAAATCAAGAAAGAAAGACAAATATTTATGATAATAAGTGATGATTTAGTCATTTTTTTGGTCTTATATTTAATGCATTTTGCTGGTTTATTTGATTATTTTATTAATTTTGGTACTTAAGTTATTCATATTTTGTTTCTATATCTAATTCGCTCACTTGGAGCAAAAACGAATGAATTCGGGAAGTTTTAATAAATGTATAATATGAGCTACACCAAGTTATAACTTTGCACGGGCTTGTAGTTAGAGTGGTATGTTAATACAAAGGAGTATGCTACGTTATTAGTGTGCTTCCTAGTAAAATTCAGGGTGAAAACATTATGGAATGACATTAGCTGAGAGTGGTCTTATGAGCTGAAAAAGTCTAAGACATCGCAATTGATATCCCCTAAGGTGATATACACGCATACATTGATTAGCTACATGATGAGTGGAAGAGGGGACAACATCAAAGTGGTGGGAAAGGTGGATATGATCTACCCCTACAACATGATGTAGAGAGTCCCTATCTACCTTAAATATGCCTCAGATTGATTCTTTAAGCATTACATTTTAAATAAATTTTGAATAAATAGGATATTATCTATTGTCTTTTTTTTGGATGAATGCTTCTTATGATGGGTTGATGTATAATTCCTACATATCCTTGACTCTAAGGATTGGATCTTTTTAATGGGTTTTGGATATGGAAAAAACAGAAAAACAGAAGAAAAAAAAACCTGGCCAAAGAGGAGAGCTACAGTGAAAAAAACGAAAAAAAACGCTACAGAGGGGGACTTGACGCAAAATATAGAAGAGGACGCAGGCTAAAGTAGAGGCGCACAAAGAAGGAGTCAACGCATGCATGCAGACCAGGACCTGACCCACGCCAAAATGCACACCACGTAGCAGTTGGAGATGCAAGCACGCAAGAGGCAGACCAAGCAGAGGTGCAGCAATGCACACAGTGAGCAGAGATAAAGGGCGACACAGAAAAGGGAATATTCCTTCTCTGTTTTATTATTTGCTTTGTTCTAATGTTGTTTGCTGATCCTGATTTATGTGGTCTTCATCTTATTACGTTTGAATAGCTTCCTCAAGACTTCAAGGTTGGGCTGAAGCTTTTAGCTAATTTTTGTGGATTGAATTTCGTTTGATTTATGAGTGTGGATTTATAAGTTTGATGTTTCTGTTTTGATATTAATTCTGCTGGTATTGTGTTTGGCCAACCACTACTAAGCCTTAGTTGTTAATTGAAGAACCGATAGGTGAAAATTAATAACGGAACTCCAAAACAGGGAACTTATAAATTTCAGATTTAGACATAAACTGAATTTATGAGAGAAAACCAGGTTAGCAAAGAACTTAAGGGGTTATGCTTGATTGCTAGTTTACGACAGTAGATTAGGATTATTGCATAACACTCATTTGATACCTTGAAAAAGGATCTAAGAAACTCTAGGCTCAACTGTCTATCAGCCAAAATTCGCCTCATAAATTGATCCAGGTAAAGTCCATAAAAAGCGCTAAAAGTGAAACCATCCTTGAAGCTTACCACATTCCATTCGAATTGACCCCTAGAAATATTCGCAATTTTTCTTAGCGTTGATTTTGTTATTTTTGTTAGTTACTTTTCTTATTTTAATTCCCCATTTTTACACAATCGCTAGTCCAATTAATTGAGTGGTCCAAGCCTGGTACTTACGCAATTACTCCCTGTGGGATGATCTTATACGTACTACTTGAGACCCGTGAACTTGTGGAACCGCATCATCCATCACTAATCAAATTAATCGTCTATAATATAAACAAATATGGATAACTAAAATATCGCAACAAATTTAAGAAGTGCACGATTTACAATCTTTCATTTACTGACAACTTCTTGCTTTTTTATGGTGTTAACTCTAATTCAGTTTATTCTTTAATGAATTTACCAACAATTTCCAACAATCTCTTAAGCCTCTTGGTCAATAGAGATAAAAGTCACTTATTCCTCTCATTATGCAATAGTCATATAATGATTTTGCTTCCTAATTTATTAGGATGTAAACTCAAAAATCTCAAATTCACTTATTTGGTAGTGTTAGTCACTACTAAGAGATGTTCTTACAAGGATTGCCAACCATTGATTGAAAACATTAAAAAAATGATGGGTCGTCAAATATTGGAATCTCTTAAATAAAGGGGGGGGGGGGGGGCTCAAATCATTAGCTCTATATTCAATAACTTAGATTTATATTAGTTCTCCCATTTAATTCTCCTTAAAAAAATTTCAACAATTGAAGGAATGATTAGATCCACTAAAGAAACCAATAAAAAAATCAAATAATTGAAAATGTTTCTATCTAAAGATGAGGAAGGCCTTAACATTATCCTCATTTGAATGATGAATAAGATGTTGAATGCAATAAGAATTCAAAGACTCTATATAGACGACGAATCATTGTAGTTGAAATGGATTTATACATAATATTTAAAAAGGAAGAACTTTTAGGAAGTAAAACATAAAGTTGATTTCTTTTGGACCATGTTATAGCTCTTAAAGCTAAGAGAATACCGATACAAAGAGATACAATATAAATTAGGAATGGTAACATCACGTGGATATGGTATTGCAATTGGAATGAACTAGGGCCCGTTCACCTGATCAAGGAGTTAAAATAACTTAAGACATATGCTATCAAACCATACCAAGGTAAAAGAGTTAATCAAAGGGAATGATTGGTTAAACAATATTTAGGGGTTTTCAAATAATGTACCTAATTATAACCCGAATGCCAATTTGGGAGATATTTTTACGTAGATGAAACATAGCTTAAGAGTAATCACAAAAAAATCTTTAAATCCTTTTCTCCTTAAGTCTTTATAGGTTAGCTTGGTTTAGAAACTCCCTAAAAGTTTCTTTTATTATATGGTTTGCAATTAGATAAAGCTAAGTACAAAGGATAAAATAAATCAAAAGTTTTTATCTCTCGTGCAAATTATACAATCAAGAACCTAAACTATCATACACTTATTCTTTCAATGTTAGCATGCTATGTCAATATAGACTAATATTCAACATTTATTCAACCTCTGTTGCCGATAGATTGATCTGTCATTGTTACAGAATGGATAAAAAAAGATATCAACTTTGTAAGGGTGATTGTATAATCTTTAAAGTTATTTTCGAAGCATGGTGTATGTAATATATAGATCATGGAACTTGAGGTCCTTTCAAGAAGCGAAGCAAACAATTAATCATTTCATTTAAGTTACCAGTAGTTGAATACCATAATTGATCATAACATACAATATACATACAGAGTCTAGTAGTGAAATGGCTATTCTGTGGAACATCCTTAAGTAGGAATTCAGGGTGTAGAAAATTAATATATAAATCTCTATAACTAAAATTTTTATATATGACTCAAGGAAATTATTGATGTTTTATACCCTACAACCAATCGATTGGTTGTAGTTTAGTGAGAAAATAATTTAAAGACAATCTTTATCTTGTAGTTACGAACTAGTAGTTATGAACTTGTAGTGATTAATCATTATGTTTTATAAAATGAGTATTACATTTGGTAATTTATTAATTTACTTTTAAATTGTATAGCTAGATGGATAAAAGGTGAATGTCTCATCATAAATGGTCCACTGAATACTTAGAAGGAGTTCAAAGTTTCATGCAATTTGTAAAAGATCAAATGGGTGTTGAATGTGTTATTCATTGTCTATGTATAGATTGCTTAAATGTGAACATTCAAAGTCAAGATATGGTATATAATCACTTGCTAATCCTAGGCATAGATAAATTCTATACTCTATGGCTTTATCATGGCAAACATTTAGAAGCAAGTTATAGTAGAAGTGTTAATACAAATGTTGAAGATAGTAACAATAATGATGTAGAAGATTATGATATTAAAGTGATGATAGGACTAGAGAGATGTTAGAGGATTATGGGAATTGTATGGAGACTACGATTGAAAGTGGTTTGCCTAACATAATTTGTAACACCCCAGATCACCCGCTTACAAATATTGTCCGCTTTGGGCCTTAGCCCAGCCAAGCCCTCACGGTTTTGCTTTTCTCGAGGCCTTCCCAGGAGATCACCCATCCTAGAACTACTCTCACCTAAGCACGTTTAACCTCGGAGTTCCGATGGGATCCGGTGTATTAGGCCATGAAAAACGCGTCTGTAAGGGAGAGGTATCCACACCATTATAAGACGTGCTTCGTTCTCCTCCCCAACCGATGTGGGACCTCACACTCTCTTCGAATAACAATTTCTCCTAAATAGCATTTAACTCGGGATCGTCAGCCTGCGATCTCCTGATCTCATCAAATAATGTAAGTCGAACTTCAAACCTTGCTAGCAATGTTCCATCATCCTTTACCACTGGGAGTCCAACCCCAATGCTTCACACACTCATCAAATGTGTTATGTAAGGATCTCGCCTATCAGTTACTGCCGAATAGGACTCACGACTCAATGCATCGGCTACCACATTTGCTTTTTCTGGATGAGAGTTGATTATTAAGTCATAATCCTTAATCGATTCCAACGATCTCCTTTGTTTAAGATTTAGCTCTTTTTGTGTCATTAGGTACTTTAGACTCTTGTGGTCGGTTTCTATATGACAAGTATTCCCATAAAAATAGTGTCTCCAAATCTTAATTGCAACTACTATAGCTACAAACTCCAAATCATGTATAGGATAATTTAGCTCATGCTTCTTCAACTATCTAGAAGTATATGCGATTACTCACCCGGCCAACATAAGTACATGACCAAGTCTCTAGTGACTGGCTTCACTGTATACCTTATACCCTACTCCCTGGGCAGGTAGGGCAAGCACCTGTGCTGAAGTCAATCGCTTCTTCAACTCCTGGAAACTCGCCTTGCATTTGTCATCCCACTGAAATTTTATTCCCTTCCGGGTACGCCACGATAAAAGAGTTGCAAGCACGAAAAAATCCTCAACAAACCTCCGATAATAACTAGCTAATCCTAAAAAGTTGTGGACTTCTATCACATTCTTAGGTTGTTCCTATTCAAATATAGCTTCCACTTTCTTCGGATCTACCAAAATACCTTCTCCTAATACCACATGCCCAAAGAATCCAATCTCCCTCAGCCAAAATTCACATTTTGAAAGCTTTGCATACAACTGTCTTTTACGAAGTATTTGTAGCACAATCCGGAGATGTCTAGCATACTCCTCTTCATTCTTAGAGTAAATCAGAAGATCGTTATTGAAGACTATGATAAACTGAACTAAATAAGGAGGGAAATACCCGGTTCATGAAATCCCTAAATACTGTAGGTGCATTTATCAATCTGAATGGCATTACCAAAAATTCATAGTGTCTATACTTAGTCTGGAAGGCAGTCTTTTGCACATCAATCTCATCAATCTTCAATTGACGGTACCCAGACCTCATATCTATTTTTTGGAATACTTTAGCTCCTCTTAACTAATCAAATCAATCATCGACCCTGCGAATTGGATATTTATTCTTTATGATAACCTATTTAACTGCCGATAATTAACACATAAGTGGAGGGTCCTAAATTTTTTTTTTGACAAACAATATTGGTGCTCCCTATGGTGAATAACTTGGTCTAATGAAGCCCTTATCCAACAACTCTTGTAATTGAATCTTCAACTATTTCAATTCTGTTGGTGTCGTGTGATACAGTGGTATAGATATTCGGGTCATCCCCAGGACTAAGTCAATAGTGAAATCAAATTCTCAATCAAGTGGTAATCTAGGTCACTCCTCAGGAAAAACATTGGGGAACTCGTGCACAATAGGGACATCACCCAATTCAACCCTCTGTGCCAAAGTGTCAATCACATGCGTAAAGAATGCCTGGCATCCTTGATGAATCAACCTCTTAGCCTTAATCATCGATATCAAATAACTCGTTAATACTCATCGGTCATTAATAAATTTAATTGGGACTCCATCCTGAGATTCAAACTCTACCTCTTTCTTAAAACAATCAACCCTAGCGCGATATCTCTCTAACCAGTAAATCCCCAATATCACCTTAAAATCCCAAAGATCGAGGGGAATAAGATCTGCCTCTAATACAACATCGCCTATCTTTATCGCACAAGCTGTATATACTTCATCACAAGCCACTTACTCTTTAAGAGGAGTGACCATACTGAGAGGGGCATCTCACGGTTTCAGGGGATGACTAATATCCTCTGGCTTAGGTCACAAAGATCCAACCTAGCGATGACTTCCCCTTCGGTGGTATCAGAGCCGGTACCTGAACTGTTGTGCCAGCTGGGCTGGACCCCAAAGAGGGCTGGGCCCTAAAGGGGTGGAAAGTGTGAGATCCCACAACGGTTGGAGAGGGGAACAAAGTACGCTTTATAAAGGTACGGATACCTCTTGCTTACAGATGTGTTTTCCATGGCCTAATGGACCAGATCCCATCGGAACTCCGAGGTTAAATGTGTTTGGGTGAGAGTAGTTTTAGGATGGGTGACAGCCTCGGGAAAAGCAAAATCGTGAGGGCTTGGCTGGGCCAAGACCCAAAGTGGACAATATCTGTAAGCGAGTGATCTGGGATGTTACATAATTGGTAGTATTACAAAAGATAATTTTGGAAAGTTATTGAAAGTTGCTTAAGAAGAATTATATCTAAGGTACTCGAAGTTCTCACAGTTATCTTTTATTGTGAAGTTGTTGCATTTGACTTATGTTTATGCTTCATGTTGATATTTGAGTTATAGATATCCAATATAATGACACTTGGTAGAAATAAAGGAAAAAAGGTGGCAAGTATAGAAGTTCTCCTTAGTTAACAACAACCATATCATATATCCTACCCCATAGTAACGACATCAATCAGATCCTAGCCAACAACAACAATTGACCTCGTCCATCAATGAACTAGCTCAGCAACAACCTCCATCTGCCTCAATTAGTATTGAGGGATCTGCAGGTGTAGTAATCTTTAACACCTATAAGTGGACTTATACTCAAATATATATTTACAAGTTTAATGTATATTTTCTTATTATTATTCAATTGTTATCAGGTTTCAATACCGCCACCAGAAAAAGAGGTAGAGGTATAACTAAAGGTTGTGAGTTACAACGCATGAATGTTGCAATTAACAACAAGTTGTCTATATATTGAGACTGTGCAAGGTCGTCTTGTAGACAAGATTCAATTGGAAAAATTGTCTAGTGAGTTGGGCGTAATTGCTAGAATTGAATTGCCTTGCCTTAAGCATGCCAAGTAGTTGAAGGGAGACAACTTGCTACAGAATGCTTTGGATAAAATTTTGGTAAAATTTGAATTTCTTTAATTATATGCAATATTGCTTTACTTATTTAAAGATTAATTACACTTCTAATTTTTGTTCATAGATGAAGTTAAATATCGTCAATATCGACAATCCTAATGTTTCAAACTACATCACTTCACTTTTGAAACAAAGGATTAAGGATCATCGTTATCGACTGCATAAATATTACAAATATTTTCTTTCGAACGAGGAGGCAAGGAGACATGTTGTAAAATGGATGTCTCAAGAAAATTGGAACAGTTTATGTGATTATTGGGCTTCTCCCAATGTTCAGGTTCGTTTTCTTTCACTTAATATTTGGTTCCATTAATTTTGTTAGATGATTTAATGACTGTTTTTTCTTTATTTAGGAAAAGTTTGCGAAGGCCAAGGTTAACAGAAAAAAATGAAAACTCCTCACAATCAAGGCTCGAAATCATTTATTGTCTTGCGAAATGAATATGTAAGTTCTTCATTTACATGTTATAGTTACAACAATACATACAATTTTATTTATTATGTTTTTTTTTCATAAAACACATTTAGAAGGAACTACATGGAGAAGAGTTTGATAGGATCACACTCTACAAACTGACACATTATAAAAGAGGTGAAGGCTAGATGTCTGAAGAAGTGCAAAATAATTATGTAAGTATAAAAATTTGTTTAAATTTTAAGTTTATTTATTTATGCAGTACTAACTAATAATATTTAAATTGAATATCGATTTTGTTTCAAATTTTAGAATAAGATACAAGAGTTGTTGCAAACATCAATGTCTAACAAAAGTGAGCCCAATGTAGATGACATTTGCAACAAGGTGCTCGTTACAAGATCGGGCAACATCAAAGATCATGGATTTGGGCCTAAGTCAACTACTTCATCATCATCAACATCAGCAAATGTTGATCGTCTTCAAGAGAAGAATTAGTTGCTTAAAGCTAAATTAGAACTTAATGAACAAATCTTACAATGTAATGAAAAAAAGTTGGCCAAGCTTCAAAACATGGTCAAAAAATTCCTTGGCCTTATGGAAGTAGTGACGATAAGGATGAGTCTTAGTGCCTGTTTGGTTGAGCTTTTGGAGGGTGAATAAGCACTTTTTTTCACCTCAAAAGTTTTTTTAAAGAAAAATGAGTGCTTAGTTGTAAAATGAAAAGCACTTTTTTAGTATATATAGCTTTTTTGGTAGCTAAAATATAACTTTTTAAGATGCTCAAATTTGGATCTTCTCAAAAAATCGCTTTTTCAGTAGATTTCTCAAATCAATTAATGAGCCTATTTTTTAGTTTCTTTTGCCCTTATGTTTTACACATAATTTTTACAATACCCACAAACCCATCTTCACTTTATTTTGAGAATTATATAATATTATTTGGCTTTTTTATACGTTTTAATATTTATTTTTGATATTAGTTTTACTTATATTATAATCCATATAAAAGATTTGGTTAGATATATTTTCATTTATGTTTCATATGGTTTAAAATTATATAATAATTAA
>JAOSBM010000003.1:21733479-21745736 GCA_027568955.1 Erythroxylum tenue
TGGTTGCTTCTTTTGACCATAACTCCTTCTCTAGAGCTCCAAATGCATTAGTTTCCTAACACATTTTCCTATCTCTCATACTTACTTTTGATCAATCTCATCCTATTCAACACCAATTGACACAAATGATTGTGGGCACTAGCTTTAGGAGCAATTTGTGAGTGACCTAGACAGTTCCTCAGTTATTATGTGCTTAGAAAACTGTGGTGGATAATGGCGGGTTAGTTCACTGTGTTCTGATTATGAGTTTCGTACAGAAGGTCCGATGTATTGGGAAGCGATGACATAGAAGTGCGACTTGTTTGTGATTCTGTGTGATTCTGTGAACTATCTGTTTAAGATGTGAGCATTTTTGATATATGTAATGATTGTGACATATGAAATGATTGCGACATATGTACTGAATCATTGTGACATGTGCATTCGTTTCATGAGTGCACAAACAGATAATGGCAGTTGTGATCTGAGTAGCCACCGCTAGAGCTTAACGCTCAACGAGTGAAACCGAGCTTCGAGCTCGATGTGATTCAGAGCCATTGGCTCAACGCTTAATGAGGCCAGTATCCAATGGATACGAGACAGTTCAGGCACTCGGTCACAACAACGTAAAAATTGGAACGGGTCTTATAAGCATTTCATGTGCATCTTGATTTAATAAATTCTAGTGAACAATTTGCTTATGCTTAGTGGAAATGCAACATTCATGAAATGTGATTATGTGGTTGATTGATTGAGATGCAAAATCACTAATGTGCAAGAAAGTGTGATATTGTGTTTAGTGGGCATACTTGTTATATGAATTGATGTGTGCTTGATTGAGTGAACCATCGATGATGGTTATCTCGCTGAGTTTGCAAAACTCATCAAAATTGCATCGTTGTCTTTTCCGGATCAATAGTCGACGCTAGTTGTTAAGTGGCTCCACTACCGCGTAGAGTGTGATTGAAGTGAAGCCATGGCGCAAAGGTCGGTCAGCTGGGATTTTTTTTTTTGATGGCATAATTAACTTGTATATTTTTGTAGTGCCTTTGTACTAGACTTTGTAGATGTACATGTAGGAAGGATTGCAAGACTCACTGTAAACTTTTGATTTCTAGAAATGACATGAGGAAAAAAAAAGTTGGTTTCAAAAATATTGGCGATTTTCTATTGATGTTTTATAAGCAACTAATATTGATGCCATGTGAGGTTTAGTAGTAATCGATCGTTGTGCGCCTTTATCGTAGGATATGTACCGGAATGACCTCTGGGCGTCCCGGTGCGTACTCTATAGTAAGGGGACGCTACATAAACACTTCAATATTCTCCATTTAGGAGCCTTCATAATACGGCTTCAGGTGATAACCATTCACTTTGAGTGTATTTTTTATTTTCCAACTCCGTATCTCAACTGCACTAAAAGGAAAGAAATGAGTAACAACAAATGGACCACACTCCAATCCTTTCTATTAGCCTGAATTGTTTTCTCTAAGATTGACTTAATTTCTTGATTTGACATTTTAGCTTTGCCACTGGTCTGGGGATGGTAAGAGGTGGAAACCTTGTGCATGATTTGATATTTCTTGAACAACCTTTCCATCACCTTATTGGAAAAATGGGTTCCTATGTTGCTTATAATTACCTTTGGCATCCCGAAATAATTTTGGTGTCATTAGTTTTGGTGGCTTTATCTTACACCAATTTGGAAACATAATCAGATGAAAGCAATATATAATTAAAACCAAAAGAAAAAGGAAAAGGTCCCATAAAGTCAATAACCCAAACATAAAAAATTTCACAAAAAAGAATGGGAGTTTGTGGCTTTTAGTTCTTACAAGACAAGTTACCTAACCATTGGCACCTGTCACATGACTTGTAAAAAACATATGCATCCTTAAATAATGATGGCTAGTAGAAGCCACTCTCCAAAACTTTATGGGTAGTTTTCTTTACCCAAAAGTGTCCTCCATACTCATACGAATGGTGGAAGGCTAAGATTTAAGGGGTCTCACTTTCAGGCACACACTTTATTATAACTTGATTTGCATAATGCATCCATAGATTCGTGTCATCCTAAATGTAGTACTTGGATTTATTCTTCAATTTATCCTTTTGAGCGGTTGAAAAACTAGCAGATAATTTGTTAGTAACTAAAAAATTCATGATATCTGCATACCATAGAGGTGTTAAATTGGTAGAAAATAGTTGTTCATCTAGAAATGTCTTTCTTAGAGGGATGTCATCTTCCTTTTTGATCAGGAGACTAAGGTGGTCGACAACCAGGTTTCTGCCCCTTTCTTATCTCCCATCTCTAAGTCGAACCCTTGAAGGAGGAGAATCCATCTAATCAACCTTGGTTTGGCTTCTTTCTTTGTGAATAAATACCTTAAAGTTGCATGATTAAAATAAACAATAACCTTAGCACCAACAAATAAGACCGAAATTTCTCTGAAGCAAAATCCATAGAAAAATGTTCTTTTTCAATTGTAGAGTAATTCAATTGAGCTAGACTAAGAATCTTCAAAGAATAATAGATGGCATATTAACCTTTGCCCACTCTTTGTCCTCGAACTTCCCCCATTGCATAGGCGCTTCCACTATATATGATCTCAAAAGGAAGAAAATTTGGAGGTTAAATCACCAGTGGAGATGTTAAAAGCTCCTTAAGCTTGTTAAAGGCCTCCTTACAATTATCAACAAACTTAAAGGAGACATCTTGTTGTAACAACTTGCATAAATGGTGAGGCTATCTTTAAGAATTCCTTCTTGAATCTATGGTAGAAACCTGCATGGCTAAAAAAAGAACGCACCTCCTGCATATTTGAAGGGTAAGGTAAGGAGGAAATAAGATCAATTTTAGATTTATCTACCTTTATAACCCTAGTAGATATAACATGCCATAAACTATACCTTGATCTACCATATAATGACATCTTTTCCAATTAAGCACAAGGTTAGTTTCAATGCATCGTTCTAAGATAAAAGCAAGATTCTTTAAGCATTCATCAAAGGAAGAACCATAAACACTAAAATCATCCATGAATACCTCAATTATTTTCTCAACGTACTAAGAGAAAATTATCACCATACATCTTTGGAAAGTGGTAGGTACATTGGACAATTCGAATGGCATCTTTTGGTAAGAAAATGTACTAAATGGGCATGTAAAGGTGGTCTTTTCTTGATCCTTCGGTGTAATAGGTATCTAAAGATAACATGAAAATCTATAAAACAATAATACTCATATTAATCCAATATTTCAAGCATTTGATCAATAAATGGAAGGGGAAAATGATCTTTATGATTCTTCACATTCATTTTTTATAGTCAATATAAAGTCGCCACTTGGTTACACATGGATGGGAACCAACTTACCTTCCTGATTAGTCACTACCATGATTCCAGATTTCTTTGGAACTACGTGAACCAAACTTACCCACTTACTATCAGAAATAGGGTAAATGACCCCAGCATCGAGAAGTTTTAAGACTTCCTTCTTCATTACTTCCATCATTAGAGGATTCATTCTAGATTGTGATTGCTTTGTGTACTTGGCATCCTCCTCCAAAAAAATTTGATGCATGCATACAAAAGGGATTATTCTTTAAATATTAGCAATCGTCCATCCAATGGCCTTCTTATGCTTTCTCAACGTTCAAAAGTTTATCTTCTTGTTTAGAAATCAACTCTATCGAAATGATGATTAGAAGGGTCTACTTATCTCCTAAATATGCATACTTTAGGTGGGTGGGAAATGGTTTTATCGAGTACCTACACATCATAAGGTAACAACCTCTGATAAGATTCGAGTAACTGTATGGTAGCCAAATCATGCCTTTTGGGAGAGTTCTGCAATGATTCTAAGGCAGCTGCCATTTCAATAAGAATTTCTTCCACTTTAACATCATTAATGGCTTTTGATTCCATGTGCTTAGTCAAGACTACTTCTATTTTATCCTTGAAACTTAATTTAAACATTTTCTACACTACGGGATCAATTTTATCAATAAAGAAAAGAAAATAATCATCAAGAGGATGTTTCATTATATCAAAAAATGTTAAAATGAATTACTTCCCCATAAAATTCCATCTTGAGGGTGCCCTCAAGAACATCTACCTTAGTCTAAGTCATGTTAAGAAATGGTCTGCCTAGCAAGATAGGATTGTATAAGGTTTCATCATTCATGTCAACTACATAAAATTCCGTAGGAAATAAAAAAAAATTTCTCCTACACTAACACATCCCTAACTACAGTATCATGGTAAGCATTAGTACAATCAACTAATTGTATGATAACACTTGTCTCTTTTAAAGGGCCTATATTTAAGGAAGCATAAATTGAACAAGGCATAACATTGATCAAAGCTCCCAAATCTAACATAACTCTATTGATCTCAATGTTACAAATTTTACAGGGGATAGTAAACATACCTAATGTTGGCATTTCAGAGGTATCTTCTTTTTAAAGACTGCAGAAATATTCTCACCCATCATCACCTTCTTGTCACCTCTTAGCTTTCTTTTATTGGTACACAGTTCCTTAAGGAATGTTACGTATTTAGGTACTTGCTTAATTGCATCTAACAAAAGGTATGTTCACTTTTACCTTCCAAAAAGCCCCAAATATCTCCTTATCTTTTTCACCCTTGTTCGATTTTGCTAGCCTGCTAGGATAAGGTGGAGGATTATTCTTAACTACATTAGGGCTTTCGAAGTATATCTTTGTGCTAGACGAGATATTTTCTTCATTTTCAAACTACTTCTTGATCTCTTCTTCACTGGCAATCTTCGGTGGGTTCCTTTTGGAAAATTCAATCTGCTTTCCACTCCTCAAGGTTATAGTGCTAACATTCTTTAGGTTCACCTCAGGTTAAGATGGAAGCTTTCCTCCACTTTGTGATTCTAGACAGTTGATAGTCATCTACATCTAACCCATTTTTCTTTCCAAGTTTTAGATTTTTAAATCTCGTTTAAATTGAAAAGTGATAGTAGCAAGAGACTTAACTAAGTATTCCAGAGGTGTACCTGAGGTCAAGGAAAAGGCTTATGGTCTTGGTTGGAATTGCTGTGCTTTTTGTGGCCTACTTGGGAAGTAGTTCTGCTACTTATTTCCCTTATAAATCCAGTTAGGATGGTTAGAATATACATCTAGGAATACAAGTTATAATGGTTAAGAAAATTCCTTCCCATAGTATTGACGTATTCCATACTCCCCTCTTGTAAGATCGGGCACCCATCAATCAGATGATTTGTATTTGTACATATGTCGCATGTCTTTATTTATGCATGTCTAACAGTAATTTTTCTAACGAAAGATATTAGCTAATCTAAATGATGTTCAATGGATGAAGTACTTTCCTCGTTTACACAATGAACATGACTATGAGTGTCAAATTATTGGGTATTATTAATTAGTCGCTTAATTAAAATACGAGCCTCCATAGGAGTCTTCTCATATAATACCCCACTGCTTGTATCATATACCAAACTCCTCTACATAGTTAATAATCCCTTATAGAAGTATTAGATAAGGAGTTGTTCAGATATGTTGTGATAGGGACAATTGGCGCACAACTTCTTAAAGCACTTCTAATACTCGTAAAGGGATTCTCTACTATTTTTCTTTATGTCACCTATTTCTTTCCGTATACTTGCTGTCTTCAATGCTCAAAAATAGTTTTCAAAAAACAACCTCTTCATCTCAATCCAAGTGTTCACACTCCCAGTAGGCAAATCAAATAGCTAGTTTTTGGCTGCATCTTTCAGTGAGAAAGGTCTCAACATAATCTACTCATCAATCACCTATAGAGGTTTCATGCTCAGACAGACCACATCAAGTTCTTTGAGATTCTTGTATACATCATCACCTGCAAGTCTATGAAAGTTGGGCAACAAATGAATTCTAGACTAAAGTTCAAAGTTGACATGCCAATCAAAATTAAGAAAAGTAAGGCATAATGGTCTTTGAGATAAGTTTGGTGCAGCCAACTCCCTTAATGCTCTTGGATTAGCCATCGTTTCTTAAATTTCAAGATCTTGTTATACTTCTAAAGATGTTCTAGCTTCCTTTCGTAATCTCTGCAATGTCCTTTCGATCTCCGGATCAAATTGTACAGGTTCTCTATAAGGAGATCTTATTACTATCATATATAAAAACTAACAAATGCGTAAAGATTAAGAACTAACTAAAAGAAATGATTATAAATAAATATATATAAAAAACACCAATTAAAATCAAAAGCAAAAACTTGAGCACCACACTCCTTGGAAACAACGCCAAAATTCTTAATGCATGTCGAATGCACCAGAAAATAAACCTAATTTTGGAAACTAAGATTTATAGCTATAGTGAGTCGAGATCTTATCCATAGGGAATATATGTGTAACTTCTGTAATAAAAATAATTGATATTTAAGATAAAGGGGGTATTGGTTGGATGTAATTGAGGAAATAAAGTAAAATTTAGACTAACGAAAGCAAATTAAAGAAAATAGTAAAAAATGAAGAATGTGATGAATGCGTTTAAGATCCAGTTCTCAGCTCAATCTCAGGCTACATACAATTAAACATACGTCATTGTTATATTCTTTCACACCATTCTTAGAAAATATTAATCCTAAGTTAACAATAAGCTCTGTTAACACAAATTTTGTCTTAGATCGTGTTTAATCAAAATAAGCTCTTTAATTAAATCTAGCTATCAAACAACCTAGAACAAGCTTTCTAAATTTATTCGGACAGTCGCATTATAATAAGGAAAATTGACCAATCTTGGAAATAACCATATAAACTCGGATCATTTAACTTATGTTATGTTATCCCTAATGATTCAACACCATTAGTTGCCATAAATGAGTCCAAATCACAAATATTATTCATTGTATTTGAGATTCTAGCAATGGATTTACATAAAAAAACCTAATAGAGCATTTAGATCATTGTTACACAAATAACCAATTCAATATGCAAAGAATAACATAAACAAACTTGAAAGATAGAAAGATTCAAGAATATATGATGACGATATGCTAAAATGTGACGTTTGACATCGATTTCACCCTTAAATCAGAATAGAGAAGTTTATCCCTCTATAGGTGTCCAAAGAATGTGTGTTCTACCCCTCCTTTCTGTCCTAAAATGATTCATCCCCTATTCAATCGCTAAAAATGTCAATTTGTAGAAAAAAACTAGGTTTTTGGGCATATGGATGGTTAAGTGCATAGTTGTGCATCCAACAATGCAACCCCAAAAAATATGAAATTGTGAAATTGTAAATCCAAAGAATATCTTCTGAATGTGTACATAACCATGTATCTCTTAGGTCTTGTTGAATAGTTGTTCTTTTTTTTAATTTCTTGTCCAATCCTCTTCTCAATCCATTTCCTTCTTGTTCCACAAGGGTAATTGAGTTTGAACATCAAAATGTTGGCTTAAGGGATGTGTTGTTAACCCATTTTAGTTCTTGTGCTTCAAACTTATACCTAATACCAAATATGACTAAAATGGGTATCGTAAGTATTTCACAACAATAATCAATAATCACTAAGTGTTATGGAGTAAATGTATAAACAATTAAGCACACATTAGAAATATCGTGGAGGAGATAGAGTTTTTGAACAAAAACTAGTCATAAGAGTTATTACAACTTTTTAAATGGAAAATGTCTATAGGATGAAAGCAAGGATCAAGAAGAATCCAACATTAGTAGAAAAAAGGGGAAAAGTTTAAGGCTTAACTAGGAGTAAAAGTGGCCACACAATGAAAGGGGATTTATTATAATGAATTTACTCCTCGTGGTTTGTTTTACTTCTATTAGGTCTTGATGAAATGAATAACAAGTTTAGATATACATTTGAAGCTTAGAATTTTTTAAAAATTCTTTATGGTGACTTATATGAGCAAATTTTCATAGAGCAACCTAAAGATTTAGCATACTTAGAAAGAAGCATCTAATAAGTAAATTAGAGAAGTCTTTTTTTGGATTAAATTTAGTCTTCACAATAATAATATAAAAGTTTTAAATCCTATATAACCCTAATTTGCTTCAAGGGATGTGCGTATAAATAATATGTATACGTTAAGATCCTTGATAATGGATATTTTAGTTTTGTGTTATTATATGTAGATACTATGATGATTGATGCAAAGAGCATTCATGGTATGAATGAAATAAAGACCTTATTAGGAAATGAATATGAGATGAAGAATTTGGGTAATACTAATAAAACACTAGAAAAAGAGATTTAAAAGGATATAGGCTGTAGAAATTTAGGGTTAATCTAGTTACATTAAAAAGTTTTAAGAAAATTTTGAAATTATCCGGGATAAGTCAATAAGTCCTCCATTTGCTTATTACTTAAGCTTATCCCAGAATAAGACCCATAAAAAGACGCAAAGTTTTATGATATGTCTAAGGTACTATCTGTCAGTGCTCTTAGATGTTTATTGAATATAATAGTTTACGTGAGGCTGTATTTAGCTCATATTGCAAATGAAGTTAAGAAGCACATATCAAAACTTAGAAGAAAACATTGGAAAGAAACCAAATAGATAATCAAATATGATATTGTGTTTAGTAATTGGCAAGATGTTCATTTATTCATAAATATGTAGATTCATATTATGAATGAGATTTTGATAATAGGAGACTAATTATAAGGTATGTCCTCACTCTTATAAGAAGGCCTATTGATACGAAAAAAATATTATAGTTTATAATTATATTATCTATAATTGAAGCAGAGTATATAGTAGGGACTAGTGCTACTAAGCATATAGATGTGAGATTTTACAAGATAAAAGAGTTGATTGTATATGGACAAATCTTGTAAAAAAAGTTTAACATTTCATACAATACAATTGATATGTGATAGATGACATAGTGTGTCATAACATTACACAAAATAACTAGACCTAAAACTATAAATAGTGGTAAGTCTAGGTCAATCCCATAGAAAAGCATTTGGTTAGCTTTTATTATGAAAATAAATGGGATTTAGGTTATGAAGGTTTTTGATTTTCAAACAAGAACTTCAAATGAAGCTAAACTAATAAAAGCAAATTAAATCAAACAGCATGAAAATGCGAAAAGTGATGAATATGCTAAGGACGTGATCATTGAATAAATATTGACCTACACATAATTAAACATACTTCATAGAATTGTTATTCTCATACCTCTCCTAGAAAATATTAACCGTAGGTTAACGATAAGCTCTATTAACCTTTTTTCCCTTAGATCGTGTTTAATTAAGAGAAGCTCATTAATTAAACCTAACTCTCGAACAATCAAGGATAAACTCTCTAGATTTAATTAGATAGTTGCATTGCGAGTTAGGAAAATAGATTAATCAAGGTAATAACCACATAGGCTTTAGTCATTTAACCTAGGTTACATTATCCCTAATGATTCACCACCAATCAGAAACATAACAATTACGGATTGTATCCCTAATGATTTGATATCATTAGTGGCCACAAAAAAATCTCAACATAACAATTAAAGATTATATTAAGGATTTTAGTAATGGGTTTGTAATAAAACAATACAATAAATGAATTAAGATCATCTTTAAACAATACCCACATAATAAACACAGGATAACATAATCAATTCCTAGGAGAGAAAGAATACAACACACATGAAGAGATGCCCAAAATGTGTCTTTGACCTCGATATCCCCTATGAATCGGAGCAAGGATGATTAGCCCTCTATGACCTCCATAGGTCTTCGAAAATGCAAGCTTTTGTCGCCCTTCTTATTTGTCGAACTATTCATCTAACTATTCATATCATTCTGTTGTCAAAATGATGTTTTATACTGAAAAATAGGGTTTAGGGACAACTGGCCAAAGTCACGAGCGTGACTATGTTACTCACGATTATGATTGCCCTAGTTGAGTCTCATGATCGTGAGAAAAAGAGTAATGGGCGTGATAATGGTGGTCAAGCCCATAATAATTTGCTGCATAGTTGTGACCCATTTTTTTTCAACATGAACTTTTCATTTTTATGCATTTTCTTGTCTCCTCTTCTTTTAAACATTCGTCTTCTTGCTCCATGGAGACAAATGATTGTGATTCTTAGTAAGGCAACTCAAATATCATGCTTTTGACTCACTTTAGTTCTTTCACTTCTGAATTATACGTAAAACCAATTATGAACTAAAGTGAATATCTTAAGCATTTAATAGCATTAATCACTAAGTGTTATGGAATAAATATATAACACTTAGTAAAGCACGTATCAACATTAATATCTTAATTTATTAGAAATGGTATAACGAACATATGAAGAGTATATTCTTCAAGGTAGAGATTATCTTGCACGGATCATATATGAAAGTTTGCAATCTTGGAGTTTTGAGATGGAAACGATTGCTTCTTAAATTTTGTTGTGTGAAAAAGGGCATGGACATGGCATGTTCCTTTTTGGAAATAGGCTTATTGGTATGGAAAAGGTATTTTCAGGAAAAAAAAGACGTGGTCTAAAATATGTGCATGTCTTAAATATAGAGAAGGTAGTAAAAGTCCTGACTCGTGATATGGTCATGTACCAAATTGTATTTTACTATATAGATAAGTAGGAGGATTTATGGACGAAGAATATTGTTGTGCTAGAGACCATATCATGTTCTAAAGAAAGAAAGTGAGATTCTTAACATAGAACATAACAATATACCAAACTATAGCTATAATAATTAGCCTTAAATAAAAGCGTATTTTTAGTAAATTTTAAACTCTAGAATGATTGAGGGACTCATTAAAGTTATAGTTAAATTTGGTTGGACCTGAAAGGGACTATTTGAATAAAATATTGCCAATAAATATTATTAATCTAGTTTGTTATAACCATTATCATACTTAATAATGAATAAGTTTTTGTAGACTTTCAAAGATGTAGGTATAACTAAATTAGTAGAATCTCAATAAAAATTTCTTGTACTTTTTCTTTTTATTTCAATATTCTTTATTTTTTGGAATATATTTTCTTAATAATTTTGAATGAAATAAACAATATAACATAATAAATTATGCCATATACTTAAGCAAGTGGTTGAATATTTAAAGGCAAATCTCTTTCCTTAATATTCACTTAAGGTAAGGATAAATTAATATCTATTGTACTTAGTAACTTAAAAATGAAATGGCCAAATTGGATTCCATTTCAATGTTATCATGTTTTTAAAGTTTTTTATTTTGAATAACTAAAAGTTGTTAACTAAATTCATTACTAATGTAATAAAAAAAAGACAATATCTTTATAAATTTAACCTTATTTTTATTAATTGGTAATTTATTTGAGATTTTAATATGCATATATATAATTTTAATGCAACTTATTTTGATTTTGTCCACTTACTAATTAATTAATGATTTTATAAATGGGTTCTAAAGTAGGAAAAATCTTCATATCCCTATTTACTTTTTCCCTTCCTTGTGTTTTCTTTTTTTAGTTCTAATAATCTAGATCATATCGTATAGTTATTTGCAACAAAATATCACATAGCACGTAGATTAAACCAATTTCATAATTTATCAGTTAATACAATTTGGTTGTTTTATAAATAATTCTAAACTCTAATTCAAGGTGTCATAACGGGTTGTAGCATACAAAAATATATGGTTAAATATTATCATCATTTTAATATAGACCAACATCATAATGTTGACATTAATATGTGGTGGTTTCTAGTACATTTCCCTGAAGTAATTGTAGGTAAGATAAAATTAGCTATAAATTCATCATATTGTAAGATACACAAATAAGAAGATAAGGTTTCTCCTCATGTAGGATCTCTTTCTATAAGTTCAATGCAATGAATGGTAGAGTTGAAGAAGAAAGTTGAATATTAGTTATGTATCAGATCAAGCCTTAATTAGCCACTCCTTAATTAGTTGCATGCATAAAGGCATAGACCAATTAGACTGTCATGAAGATTGTGGTTGGTTGATTGAGCCAAGTTTATCTTATAAATTGGCTGCATTTTCTTGACTGTTTGTGCACTAGTTGACTCCTAATTGATAATTTTTGTGCTTAGTTTGGTTCCGTACATTGAGCTTTTATAATTTGCAAATTGTCAGTACTTTGTCTTCATTCGATGTTAATCTCTCTATAAATTTTGTGAGAACAATTGATACTGCAATTGCTTTATTATTTTGTAGGAACAACAGGAGTCAATGCAGAAAGTCAACAGGTAGTCGACACGTCGTGAGAAGTCATCCAGTGGTCGGGACGAACCTGCGCTTCCCTTCGTCGCGACTGAGGAATTTCCAT
>JAOSBM010000003.1:21749949-21763273 GCA_027568955.1 Erythroxylum tenue
TACAAAAGTACAAGTCGAGTTATGTCTGGATAAGTCGACTTACAGGAGACACAAGTCGACTTATGGTACTGTATAAGTATAAGTCGAGTTACAGCAAGTGTACAAGTCGACTTACACTTACATAAGCTTACTCAAAACTTGACACTTAAACAATGAGGTAATGTATAGAAGCATAATGGATTTTCATTTAAGCCTATGTGAGGAATAGAGCCTTTATGACTCCATTCTATTGTCATTTCATTTCCTTGTTTGTGTGATGCCTCCTTAGGTAACTACCTTCATAACTTGCTTTGAATCGGTTTAAATCTGTTGGATGCATGCTAGATAGAAATGATTAAGGCCTTCTTACTTTAACCTTTGGCATAAATGTCCTACCTTTTATTATCCCTTGCTAACCTCATTAAGCCTTTAACCTTTTGTTTCTTGAAATCACCCAATTTTAAAACCCACAAACCCCATTACCTTACCCAATCACATGTTAATAGAGAGCTAGTTGATACTTGATTGTGGAATCAAAAGTTAAGAGCACATGATGTATAGTTGTTGTTTTATGTTCATTGTTTCTTTATTACAAAAAAAAAGAGAAAAAAAGAGACATGAAAAAATAAATTGAAAAAAAAGAAAAGAAAAAGAAAAAGAAAAGGAAAGAAAAGAAAAAGGACTAACATGTGGTAGCTTTAATAAGTGCAGAGAAGTATTGCATATCTTAGAAGTTTATCTTTGTCATCCCTTTGTACACTTATTAGTTGATAATGCTTGTGATAAAATCCTAAAACCTGTTTAACCCACCTTAACACTAGCTGTATTACAACCTGAAACAAAGTCCTTTTCATCTATCCTAGTATGTAATCATTGTGGACAAGAATTGGTGTATTAGCAAGCCTATGATAGTGTGGTTTCCTATAGGAAGTTTGAGCTAGACACTAACCATTAAACACTTGAGAGAAATGAGTGAAATTTGTGAGGAAGGTCCATTTTGAATTCATACCTATCTTTAAGTGATAGTTTCAAGGGTTGAGTTTGAGTACGTGCACCAATAAAAATTGGTCATGGTGTGTGTAGTAGCTTGACATCTAAGTTGGCCAAAGTTTAAGGGATTGCATGCTTTAATCTTTGCGAAAATGAAGTAATAGAATTTTATTGGTTGTATTTGATCTTTGCTTGAGGACAAGAAAGATTTTGACTGTGGGGATGTTGACAGGCGTAGATTGCATTGTATTTTTATAGGTAATTTGATATATGTTTAGTGGTTAAGTTGATTTTTTAGTGTGTGTTTAGCTGAAGAATCGTGTTAGTTCATAAACATTTATGTTTTTAGTGTTCTTTAGGTGAGAACATATTTTTTAGCTTTAAATTTTATATATATGATGTGCTGTGATGAATTTGTTAGTGTTTAAGGGATTTAAAAGAGTTTTGGAGGAGACCCAAACCAAAACACAAGGCCATTATCATAGGGGACCTGAAACGATCATGAAAAAAGTTCAAGCATAGGGCCATGATCGTCGGGGATCTGCCACGATCATGACAGACACGATCGTGGCCTGCGCAAAGACAGATGTGGAGTCACTTTCAAATTTAAGTTTTTGAGGGACATTTCAAACATTTCAGACCCCGGAAACACACTAAGGTTACCTCAACTGGTAAAGTCTATAAAAGGATTATGGTATAACCCTGACAGAGAGTCGAACATTCTACCTACATTTAGAAACCCAAAAGAGAGAGAAAGAAGAGAGAGAGGAAAGAAGAAGAGGATTTCAATGCCGAAGATTCCCGAAATTGGTGATCTTCTAATGCTGCGACTCTCCCGAATCATCCAAACTGAGTTTCATTTCCTCCCCATTTGCATTTTTATTCGTTTAAATGTGCAAGATTGAGATGGGTTGCATGATTATGGATTTTGAGTTATTGATGATGTTCTAACTTTACCTTCAGGATTTTGATTATCTTTAATGTTAATCTAGTTTATTTGTGTTTACTTGAGATGGGTGTTGTGATTAATTGATGTATTTGTATATTTAGACAAAAAATTGAGAGGGTGAACAAGATAAAAATGATTAGATTAGAATAACGAGAGTTAGGCAATCTAATTGTACACTTAATCTATCTAATGAGACTTGATTGTTTATTAGAGAGCTTTAGAACTATTTAGAATTGTGGGTAATTTGTGAATCGAGAGTGCAAGTTTTATAATTCGATTAGGGTTTATAATTTAGGGAATGATTATAACTCAAGAGAGAGTAATCAACCCTACGATCGTCTAGAACTGACATCCCATAAACACATAAAAGGCTAGATAAGTATTAATGATAGGTAAAATCCTCTCTCACATAACTTGATTAATACTCTCTTCAGATTTCCACTATTGCATTATTTGATCGTTGCTAGTTTGTTTTCATTTAGTTTATTTTTCAGTTATCATTCAAATTTGAGTCTTAAACAAAGCACAACCTGAATTAAGTGGTGCCAAAGCACAATCTCTGTGGGAGGATATCTGCTTTTTACTACAAATAACAACCCGTATACTTACGATTTTTAGAGTAAAACAAGTAACTAGTTTTGCAATCAACACTAGGTCTCCTTCATTAAACTCTACGTGCCTCCACTTAACATCAACTTACTTCGTTGTTCTCTTCATAACCTTTGCTAAGTGTGTTCGAGCCATATCGGTCTTCTTGTGCCATCCTTTAGCGAACTCAAGTTTAGCAAGACTTGTACCTTTTTATATGATAGCAAGAGTGTGTGGGTCATTGGTTATTAGCTAGTTACAATTTCAATTGGGCTAGCACATGTCGACTTGTTCTTTTTTAAATTGTATGAAAATTGAAAAACATCAAGCAATTTTGCCCAATTACTTTAATTGGTATTCATATAATGCCTTAGGTACAACTCCAATAGTGTGTTTAGTCTCTTTATTTGCCCATTCATTTTGGGGTGAAAACTAGGAAGAAGTTGAGTTCAAAACTCATTAGCTTAAATAACTCCGTCCAAAATCTTCCCATGAACTGAGTATCTTGATTACTCACAATTTTCTTTAGAATACCCTAATACTATACCACGTGCTTGAAAAATAAGAGTATGGCATCTTCAACAATGAATTACACCAAATAGGGACGAAAAAACTGTATTTACTAAACTAGTCTACCACTACCATGACCACATTGTTTTGAATTTGGTAGGTATGTAATGAAATCTATAGAGATACTCTCCTATGGCTTCTTTGGAATAAGTAATAAATCTAGTAAACTAACTAAATGGCGTCGATCTATCTTGTCTTGTCAGCATATAAGACATGTCCTTATATAAAGCTCGATGTCATCCCACATTTAGGGATAATAATATATGCATTTCACAAGAGCCAACATGTTAGTTACTCCAAGATGTCCTGCCCACTTAGATTTATAAAACTCCTTAATGATCTTCTTTTTTAACCCTTACCATTTAGGCATATAAATCCTGTCACCTTTGGCGATAAGCATGCCATCTTAAAGCTAAATTTGTCATGTCTGCCTACGTCTAGCCAGCTCCATTAAGCTCTTAGCTTGTAAATCTTACCTACGTCACTCCTTTATTTGGTCAACTAGAAAAACTTAGACTTCTGATGGTCACAAGCTCCCCTTTTCTATTAAAGGCATCGATAACTAAGTTCACCATTTTAGGCTTGTACTCCATTTCAAATTTGAACTCTACCAGGCATGCTTGCCATCTAACTTATTTTAGTGTCAACTTCTTTTGTGCGAGGAAATAGCTAGTGGCAACATTATCCATCTTCACAATGAACTTAGAGCCTAACAAGTAATCTCTCCAATTTTGTAAACAATGCATAAATGTGGTCATCTTCTTCTCTTGGACGGTGTAATGACGTTCAACATCATTTAGCTTATGAAACTCGTAAGTAGTTGGATGTACATTTTGCATTAAAAAAGCACCAAGTGTTAAATTAAATGGATCATTGTGTACCACATATAACTTAATAAAATCAGTAAGGGTCAATGTTGTAACATCCCGTCCCCATATTAAGTGTTAAGACCCAAAATTTCAGTACATGGGAGCTTAAAGAGAGATTAAGGAAATGCATTTTCTTGCTGATGCATAATGTTAGCATGTATGCGCATAAATATTGAATGTTTGCACATAAAAAAGTGGTACATGCATTCATTGACAACTTTCGGGTATGATTGTTTTTAAATGTGATTTTATTGAAAATTAGAAGTAGAGGGAGTTGAAAGAGTGATCTTAGTATGAGTTGTGGTTGTGGTCTGGAAAATTGTCACTGAGTGTGCTTCGGTTTGTTACCATAACTTTTTCTCTAGTTATCCAAACGAGATGATTCTTGATTTTTATTAAAATAGAAACATATGGCTACATTTCTTATGAAGACATCGAATTTCACTTCTATCTATAAGAATATCAAAATTCATCATGAAGTTGAGAATGGGGTGTAGTATGTTGGAGGATGATGCAAAATTCGTCTTTAGATTCGGGAGAAAATCTGGATTAATAAAGATAGATTTTGGCAAAGATGCCTTCTTGAGAGTTGTAGATCTTTCTTTTATCTTTCCAACGGTATATAGTATGGAATTTTTGGACATTTGAGTCGAAGGTTATAATCTTTATATGTGGAGATGCTAAAGAAAGACGAAGCAAAGTAAGACGAAGCAAAGTAAGACGAAGCAAAAGTAAGTCGAAGCAAAGTAAGACGAAGCAAAGTAAGATGAAGCAAAAGTAAGACGATACAAAAGTAAGACGATGCAGAAGTAAGATGATGCAAAAGTAAGACGTTGCAAAAGTAAGAAGGAAGTGAACATCGTCTTAGTTACTGTTCATACCCATCGTCTTAGTTACTGTTCATCTTCTATCTTCCGTTCCATTTTTGATCATTCAGAAGATAGAACTTGTCTTCAAGGTCTTCATGAAAGTTATAGCTCTTGAAGTCCTCTTTTGAACCATTTGAAGAACACCTTAATCAAAAATTTATAGAGAAAGTTATGGCTGTTTCCCCAAAACAGGTTCAGTATGATTGAGGTCAAAAACATGTTTGATTCTTTTAGCCATAACTTCTTCTCTAGACACCCAATTGACTTGATTCTTGAACCATTAAACTCATAAGACATTGCTCTACATCTCCAACCAAAAATATTAGCCTTATAAAATGAAGTAAGAAATATTGAGTGAAAAAAGTGGGACGGGTTCAGTGAGTATGTTCTTAAATATTATAAACTGGTGTTATTCCACTGAACATACTTCAGTATTTTGATGATTTTTGGATTGATAGAGCTCCAAATGAAAGGATTTTTAATTTGTGATAAACTAGAGACATGAAGCTACAAATGGTAAAAAGAAATTGGAATCTACTTCAGTCTCTAAGATGTTTAAATTTTGGATGGAAGTTGGGTATAGTGTACTGTTTCAGTCTAACAATAGTCTGAAATGTTTGAAGTACAACTTTTGAATTTCTAAACCGAATTGAATGATTTCGGTGGCATTAGAAACTTAAGACAATGGGGGAAATTTTCTGGAAGAAAGTGTTATGCTAAAATGTTTAAGGGTACCGTTGGCAAGGCACTTAAGTATAAAGGACATAATGCATAAATGGAAGGGCAAATGGGACAATTCTTAATCATTAAGGGCATAATTCGAAGAAGAAGTGTTGTCTTGCTTATAAATGAAGAAGAAAAACGTGAATGTAAGGATAAGCAGCAGAGAATAATGAAAATGAGTAAGAAAGAAAGTGAGAGTTGGTGATTTGAGAGAAAAGAAGAGAGTTGAGCTAGGGTTTAATTCATCTTCATCTTCAAGAAAGATTTTGAAGTTGATCAAGAAGAGAAAAAGAAAGAGGAAGGAAAGAGCTTCCATTTGAGCTAAAGATCTCTTCATTTGGTGAAGAATCAAGGTAAGATCATTTGGAATCTTTTGGATTTTTGGAAGGATTCTAGTCCATGAAGTTTACAAAATTCTTGGGTTCAAGTATTCTAGAATCAATTTTAGTGATTTTGCATTGTGAGATTTTTAAGTGGATTCCTATTGAATAAGATGTGGTTTGTTTTAGAAAACCAAGGGATTCCTACCCAAGAACAAGGGGAAATACAATCTTCACTTAGAGTTTTGCAAGCAACCAGGTGGGTAATATATTTATGGTTATTGTGTAAATAGGCGATATGCCTGCTAAATTACGAATGGGAATTGGATATTAAGAGATCAGGTGAGGTTAGAAAAGAGATGACGAGAAATTGAGTTATGATATAAAGTAACCAAGTGTTCTTAAGGTGTAAGCTTATGAATAAGCTAGACACATGCAAAGGGAAAAGATTGAAAGGAGAAGTTGGAATGATCATGTACAAATGAAGTGTAAGCTAAGTTCAATTAAACATAAATGAATTATGAAATGGGAATGAGCTTAATATGTGATGTAGAACATATACCCGAGGTTGTCATTGAATATGAATTGTACATAGCCCATATAACTATTTGGGTATAAATGATTTTTATAACGGGTGTGAATTGTGTATTGCATAAATTGTGATGTGTAGGTTAAACATCTGCAAACAGGCGTATCCAGAATTTTGAAGCAACTGTTATTTTGGAGCGTACAGTGAGTAGACCTAAACGGTCTTACTTTATTGTTTGTTTTGTTTATGATATGAATTGAGTGATTATGAATAATTATGAATGTGATTTGAGTGTTGAGTTTTCAGAAAATGAAGGTCCGATGATCGTGATATACGAATGAGATATTGAAGTGCTAATTGTATATGAATGTGATTGTTAAATGTGTTAGGAATGTGTATTTGTATTTGTATATGAATGAAATTGTGAATTCTCCACTTCAATATGGAATGGCGGACTAAGGTCTGATGATATGAGAAAGTGATTGAATGGGATATGCAATTGTGAGTGATGCATTCCATTGCATGAATGCATGAAATATAATGGATGTTGTGACCAGAGTAGCCACCGATTAGAGCTTACCGTTTAATGAGTGAAACTGAGCTTCGAGCTCAAAAGTGATTCAGAGCCTCTGGCTCAACGTTTAATGAGCCCTATATCCCCCAAATGGATAAGGGACAGTTATCAATGAGCCCTATATGGGACAGTTTAGGCACTCGGTCACAATAAAGTAACAAATGGAAAGTGAGTCTCATGTGCATTGCATAGGCATAATATGAATGATTAAGTGTATTGAATGTGAAATAATGTGAAATGTGAAACTAAGTGAGATGTGTGAATTATGTGTTATGTGAATGGGTGAGCCATCGATGATGGTCACTCACTGAGTTCGCAAAACTCACCCAAAATTTGCAAATATTTTTCAGGACTCAGAAGAATACCCCGTTGGGCCAACGAGAGTATACCTACAACATTCAAGTGAAGGATAGAGATCGGGATCAGTTCGCGTCTACATTGCATTTCTTTATTTTGTATTGAATTGTATATTTCGCAACTTTTTGTATAAATTGGTATTCCGAAATGACTCAAGTGTTTTGTAATTGTGAATGGGGCCCAAATGGCTATTGGAAATTTTGTTGATAGTTTTATATTAATTGAAAATATTTATGAATGAATGTGGGCCCAATTTGAGTTTCGATTTCCGCAAAATATGTGATTGATTTCAAAAAAAATTATATTGATTTCTGAATGATTGAGTGCTTTAGCACGCCACACTCGCGGGGTACGAACTTGGATATTACCATCGATGTTAGGTTCCGGTCATTGTGGGAGTGGGGTGTTAAAAATGTGGTTCTTTGTTACCTTTTTCTTTAAAGCATGAAATGCCTTCTCGTACCTTCCATCATAATCACATTCTCTATTCTTTGTCAATAGATCGGTAAGTTGAGAAGCGAAGGGGGAATAACCTTTGACAAATTTCTGATAGTAGTTGATAAGACCAAGGAAATAATGCAGATTTAATACCTTCTTCAAGTTTGGAAGGTTCCATATGGTAACGTACTACATCAGTTAGGGTAGCACCTTACACCATCCTAATCTTGTAATCCACATCTGATTTTTGTGGGAGATTCTTTGGTAATTACAGAGGCATCACATTCTTGAACTCCTCAAGGACATTAGAGATTCCTTTAGGTAACTCCATCAATGAAGATTCCTCTCTCCTTCTTCCTTTAATCCCACCGAATATATGGGTTGCTTCTTCTCGACACCTTTAGAGAATTGTATGGTAGATAGTTTCTTGGTGGATAAACTTCCTTCACTTGATAAAGATATCATACATGTAATTCCTTCCTCCAAATTACAAATGCTATTGGCAAAAGGAATAGGTATGACCGTAATGTGGTCCATGAATTCTATTCCAAACACTATAAGATAATCATCCATAAGAACTATAAAAAAATCTATTAGACCACAGCATTGTCCAAGACATACCTTGGCACCCCTGAACACCAAAAGTAGCTTTTGGTTATAAGTTTACAGTTTTGAGCCACCCTTACTCTTTACTATAGGTAATGCTTAATTGATTTGCTTTTTCTACTTGTATGAAGTTATTGGAAGCTCTAATATCTACTAATGCTTTCTTTATTTTGCCTCCAACCTTCTCCATGGCATATAATCATCCCTTCTTTTTAATTTTAGGCTCTTTAACCTTGTTGTAATGGAATTAAGGATATTTAAAGAATCCATCATTGCCTCCTTTCTTTGTTTCTCTTGTGCCTCCCTTTCTTTTACTAAAGCAAAATGGTTTGCTTTGTTCTGGCAATCACTTGCCTTATGTGATCCCTCACAAAAGGAACATTTAAGAGTAGACTTGTTTTTATTTGGCATGTGCTTAATTGTTTTATTATTTCATAATACTTAGCGATTAATGGCATAAAATTGCTTAAGATACTCACTTAGACTCGGATGTGATTTTAGGCACAATTCGAAAGTAAAGAAGTTAAAGTGAGTCGAAAGCATGATATTTGGGCCATTTTCTGAAGATTAATTTTCATTTGTCTTCATGGAGCAAGAAGAAGAAAATTAAAAGACAAGAAGAATGGAAAAAAATTAATCAAAGTTATTGTTGTACATGGACCGTACAAGCCCATGCAACGTGTTTTATGGAATTAAAAGAAGACAAGAGGCTTCTGGAAGAATGAAGCAAAACGACAACAGATGAAGGAGCAAAATGTAGCGCAGAAGCAAGGAGCAACTAAGAGAAACGACGTGGTAGCTGGGAGACGTCTCACGTCTGCAAAACGTAAACGTTTTCAGTGGAAGTAGAAGAGGTTTTAATAAAAGAACATTACAGAAGCAGTGGATCAAATATTAATTTGTCACATCAAGAAAACAGTACCTAGCATGAGGAGAGAGCAGTAGTGTGAAATAGAACATAGTGGTGGCGCAATTAAGAGGAGCTACTAGGGGTCTTCGGTAGGGGTTATCAATGGGGATGAAGAATTTTTCCAGGAGAGACCATAGAAGGCTAAGTTCCTGATGTCGGGTCAGAGGTGACATCGATGCCGACGATGTGGTTGAAGTGTATTTTACTATTTTTGTTGTTTCTTTCTCTTATTAGAAATTGATTATGTTATCCTAAGCATATGGATTTGGGTTGTGTATGAATAATCGGAATTTTTGTTATTGTTCAGTTATTTGTGTATGAACCCATTCGGCATTGTGAAGAGATGACTTTAATGCATTCATTGAATCATTTATTTGCAAACCCATTGCTAGGATTTTGATATAATTTGTAATTGTTTTGGTGAAATTCATATGTAGTGACTAATGATTCGTAATCATTAGGGATAACATGACCTAGGTTAAATGATGCTTCGTATGTAGTTGTTGCCTTGATTAATCAGTTTTCCTAATTCGTAATGTTATTACCTAATTGAATCTAGAAATTGTATCCTAACTTATTTGGTGGTTAGGTTTAATTAACGATCGTATCTTTATTAAACAAAACCGAAGGAAAAACTTGGGTTAATTATTAACCCGCGATTAATAGTTGCTAGGAGAGGTTTGAGAACAAAACAGCAATAAAATATGTTTAATAACGGTGGAGGGCGAGATTGAACCAAAGAACTGCGTCCCTACCGAACTCTCCATTTTTATCATTTTTCGCATGTTTTCTTTAATTTGTTTTTATTAGGCTAGTTTTATTTATTTTCTTATTTCAAAATCCAAAATACCCCGTTAAACCTAAACACTAGTTACTTTCATTTTAATAACTTTACATTCACTCTTTGTGGGATTGACCTAGACTCACCACTTCTATACTAGTAGTTTAGTTATTTTATTTTGCTAGCGTTATGATTCTGTCAATTTTGACGTCGTGGTCAAGGAGTGTGGTGTTTTAGTTTTTTATTGTAATTTTAATTAGTGTTTTGTATATTTTTGCTCGTAATTGATTTCTTTTCAGTTATTTTATGATCCTCTTTTTTTTTGTTTCGTGTTTTTAAAAAATTCGTGGATGGAATTAATTTTTTCTTTAACTCTTACTCTCAATCCTATAACCAAGGTTGCACTGATCAACCTAACTTTGCTTATAGATGGGATAACCATCAGAATTACTTATATGATAGCTTGTAGGACACACAACAATTCCCATGTGGACTAGAAGCTTGTTGTCAAAACTTAGGTACATCTCTAGAAGAATTGATGAATTTTGTGATTGCTAACAATCTTCAATTTCAACAAAGCCTACAGTAGAAGTTGTAAGAGTTCCAGTAAGAAATGAGGCATATAACGTCTAGAAACTAGAACGTGGCAAGCCAAATAGGTGAGATGCATTGAGGATCAACTACCTAGAATTGTAAATGGAAGAGGAGAAGCCATATTAACCTAAGGTATACCCAATGGAAGTTAGTGCAGAAACCTTACAGAGTGATGAGGAGCTTGAGAATTTTGAGAGCAATACTCGAGGAATTGCATGTGATGAAGAAGTTGAGGAGGAGCACGAACTAGAAAATGACATATCATTTGGCTCGGAGGTGAGTAATAAGTTCATGATTATTTTTTAGACTAACTCTTCACATTTATAAAGCAGATTGGAGGAATTAAATGAGGAAGAAAAAGGCGAAGAGACATTTGAGATCTTTCCAAAGTGCATGGACTCAGTCATGATTGAAAGTCAGAGGATAAGGAAGATGTTGAATATGATGGATCATCAAATGAGACCCTATCCTGAAGAACCTCACATGGAGGAGCCGCATGTGACACTTAAAGATCACAGTTTTATCACGTAGGGAGGAAACATGGAGTCGAGCCAGTGACCCTAAACAAAGGTGCTTCTTAGGAGGCAACCCAAGGGAAGTAAATTTCTTTTTATGTGCATGTGTGTTCTTTGTTGGTTTGTTTCTTGCTAGTTTTAAGTTTTTAATCAAAATGAGAGAAAGAATAAAACAAATGAAACAAACATTTTCTCATTTTCTATTGCTTCTAAGACTATATAGTCATGATTAAAGTGTGAATTGACTAGAGAATTTCGTAGCAACTTTAGCATATACTTTTACTCTTGTGATTGGTCGATATGTATTATCTTTAAAAGAGTAATGACTAGTGGTAGGCAAAGCCGATGAGATTTTGAGCTTTATTTGAATGATACATTCATGTCAGTTTCATTGTCTTTTGATAATGTGACCTTCATGACATGTACATCCTGATTTTGCCTTGAATTTCTATTCTAGACCAAATTTTTATCACATGCATTAATATGGAAATGATTCGGCACTTTGTTCTTCTGAACTACATTAGCGAAATAACCTACGCTATTGATATGGTTTTTCCTTTGTCAACCCCCTTTGAGCTTTATACCTTTCTTTTTATATAAACCATATTTTATTCTTTTAAACTTAACCAAATGTCTTACCCAAGTCATAAAGCTAGTACAACATTTGTGCTTGGTGAGTTTGTGGATGTTCAAAAGTATAAGTGTGGGGGTAAATATATGTGTGGGTTGGTTAACGTTAGGATGTTTTGTTATGTCTTATCCTTGAAATTCCTATGTTAATGTAGTTTTTTTAATGTTAAAGAAATAAAGGAAAAGAGAAAAGCACAAGAAAAGAAAAGAAAAGAAAAGAAAAAGAAAAAGAAAGAAAGAAAGAAAAAGAAAATTAATGAATTTTTTTAAAAGAATAAATTTATCAAGGAAGAAGTTCATATGAGTTTGCAAAGTTATTCATAATTAATCCATCTTCCTAAAGTTATAATGAATGTGTTATATGTGTAGCGCCCCCTTACCGTAGGGTACACACCGGGACGCCCGCAGGTCATTCTGGTACATATCCTACGATAAGGGTGAGCTACAAACAATCACTACATTCACTTCACATGGCATCATAATAAAACATCAATATAAAAATCACAATGTTTTTGAAACCAAAATTTTCCTCATTTTATTTCATGAAAATCAAAAGATTTTACACTTGTCATCCTTTAGTGTCTGTACATCAGTCCAAAAATCTAGTACAAAAATGCTACATGAAAGAGGAAAAAAATCAAATCTATCTAGGCCATCCCAAAAGTCCCAGCTGACCGACCTATGAGCCATGACTTCTCTCGCCAAAACAATCTACACGGCTTGAAAAGTCTCTCTGAAGCTAGGAGTCTACTCTCGGTCCTGAAAGCCTGAAAAAAATAATTGTAAATTTTGGGTGAGTTTTGCGAACTCAGTGAGATAACCATCATTGATGGTTCGGTCAATTCATGCAACAATCAAGCATATCACAATTATTTCATAACATCGATCATAAGTAACACTTTATTTCACATAAGCATAAGGCATTTTGCCTTTCACTCAATCAAGCATATTTAATCAAATGCATATGAAATGCTCATGTGACACTTTTCTAATTATTACGGTGTTGTGACCGAGCGCCTGAACTGTCCCATATAGGGCTCATTAAACATTGAGCCTGAGGCTCTAAATCACTGTTGAGCTCGAGGCTCAAATACACTTGTTGAGCTTTAAGCTCTAATCGGTGGCCGCTCCGGTTACAACTGTCATTATCTGAGTATGCATTCATGAATGAAATGCATATCCCATAATCAATCAGCACATATGTCACAGTTAATCACATCATAGGCACGTAGGTTTCAAATTCACATACAAGTAGCACTTCAATAACACAACTCCCCAGTACACAGTCATCGGATCTTTTGTCCAGAATCCACAATCACAAAGAAATCATAAACCCACCATTATCCACCACAAAATCATAAGCAATTAATAATTAAGAAAAATCGTCTAGGTTACTCACCAACAGCTTCCGAAACTAGTTCCTGGAAGTCTCGGCAACATCTGTGGGTTGACGTTACAAAAGCGCCTCTATAACAATTAAAATACACATATATTACAAATTGTACAATCAGAAATGTATAATAGTGCACATGC
>JAOSBM010000003.1:21833753-21843976 GCA_027568955.1 Erythroxylum tenue
GAAGTAGATCTAAACAGTTCAATAAAATCCAAACTTTAGTTCCATATGAAGGAATACTCTAAAGATCATATTACTCTGCTACATTCTTCCATTAAACTATCAGCCATCAATAATTCCCAAGAGAAGCAAATTTTATTGGCAATTGAACATAATTTATCCTAGGAGCTTATTGCATTCGATAGCATTTCATAAGGAGACAATAAATAATTCAAAAACAATTCCAAGAGGTGTCAACAACATTATGTGCATGCATTGACTTTCACTCGAACCATTTACTGTTAGAACGAAGAAAAGAAACCTGAAGTCCATATCCCGAAAGGACTTGTGTGCTCTTGGTTCATCAATAATTATTCTAAGACTTGGCCATTAAAAACAAAACCCACATAAAAGATTCAATCCTTATTATCAAAACTATGATGAATAAGACATCTTGATGTTTGACGCAAAGAACTACTGTGTCTTTCATAGCAATCTTCCAACTGAATCTTTACCAATTCAATTTGAATTTCATGCCCTAACTGACAGAGAGGATTACTAGTCAGGCTTGGGAACCAAGCTGCGTTCTACGAGTAAGGTGCAGAAATGAAAAGAAAAAGAAAAATTGAAACTGAATCTGAATGCCAAGTAAGATCAGCACAGATAACATTGTCATTAGAATAAACCCAAAGAGAGAAAAGTAACTTCAAAGAAACTGAAACTTAGAATGTATTTACATCCAAACTTACATTCTCCAACTCGTCAAAGAAGCAGAGGTTGTTTCGAAGTGCATCAGCAAATTCAATCAGTCTTTTCTTTTCCACCAACTGAAATTGAAAAGTTATTTTTTAGACAACCCAGACAATTAACTTCTTTGTATAACTTTGTTTTTGTACAATACATGATCTATCTTACAAAATGACATAAAGTTACATACCTTTATAAAATTTAAATTCACAGTTATAAACTACAAAGAATCCATTTTGGATATTTCCACTTAAGCTCCAACATGAGGTGGGCTTGTAGAACATTTTTATACTCCAGATATCTTTGAAAATTCAAACTGAGATCATTTCATATATGGCTGTGCTTACAATTGTGGCATGCGGGGAATTTGAGGCTCTTTTGGTTTTGCTGGACCACCTTGGCGCATAGTTTGTTTTGTAATATCTTTCGAGCTGAAAACCATTTCAGCACTAAATCTTACCATTTGAAGCAGTTCATCTTTGTTGACAGGTGCATGGTGACAAAAAGACATTGTTTTTCATGCATACATCTAAAAGCAAATGTCAGAAAATTTAAAATAGCAATGCCATTACCTTTCTTCTCTGCAAGTCAACCTTGTTGAATGACCAAAGCATCAAGTGCAAGCTTTTTATAAGCTCTTTCAATCACTTTTTCCTCAATAGTATACTATGATGACAATAAACAATAATGAGACCACATAAGTATTCCTCAGCTTCTAGGAAAGGAGATGAACAATATCTAAACCTCTGTGCAAAATCGAAACACTTGAACCTCTTTTTTCTGGCCAATTCTATGAGCATGATCCTGTGCTTGCAAATCAACTTGTGGATTCCAGGAACAAAAGCACACAATGTCAAGAAAACAAAAAATTGCAATGAAGAAACGAAACCATATAAAAAAGATTAAAGACGAGAGATAACTCGTTAACTGATAACCGCAGATGAAGATAGTTTCTGATTAGCAATGATAATTTGAATTTTTAGCAGCTTATACCAAAGCTTTAGATCTGAACTTAAACTTCCAGCAAACCTAAAAAAGATTAAGCAGTTCAAATTTTCTAGTTTCGCAACTTTGAACAATTGGTTGACATCTCTACCATCTTCTACCTACCTCAATAAACACTAAAAATAGAGGACCACCAACTTTAATAAAACCAAAATTAAAACAAACCTTTATGCCACTCGCAAGCTTTAGATCTGAACTTAAACTTCCAGCAAACCTAGAAAAGATTAAGCAGTTCAAATTTTCTAGTTTCGCAACTTTGAACAACTGGTTGACATCTCTACCATCTTCTACCTACCTCAATAAACACCAAAAATAGAGAACCACCAACTTTGATAAAAACCAAAATTAAAACAAACCTTTATGCCACTCGCATTTGATGCTTCAAAGACAATGTATGTATCATTTGAAAAAATCCCTCTTTCAATATCATTAGATTTTTCTCTCCCCTCCACAGCAGCTTGATTGACGGTGAAAATGTATTTCCAAGATACTGAAATGATACTCTTTGCCCTGCGGTCATAACCTGACACATAAGAAACACAAATTGAATAACTAAATCAATCCTATAACCTTCCAGTCGAGATGTATCTATTAAGTGGTGAGCAAGTAATAACTCACTCTACCTGTTTAACATATCTCTTCCTAAGTTGATCTGCTAACTTAACGGCATCAATCTACAAAATAACATTAAGATATCTTTTAACCCTCCATTATCGTTAAAACTAAAGAAAATCCAGAACAAAACCCAGAAAAACATAGAACCTGCTCATTTTTTGTTCCTTTTTAACAAATTCCAACTCCAGAGTAAGCAGGGCAAGGTTGAAATCCTCGGGAGGGATAAACCTAAACAATTCCGAAGAAAGACAAGAAAAACAACAAAACTCAACTCGTGATCCGAACACACAAAGGGAACTAAGAAGGAAAGGAAGGCATAACCAATCCAGCTATATCATGGATTTCCAGGAAAGTAGAAACCTGAATGTAACATGTAAGAAGAACTTTATATAGTTGAACAAGTAAGCTTTCTAGAGGCAACATTTGTAATATGATATCACATTTATGATATAGCAGGATAGGTAAGTTTTCTATACACATATACCATAATAACTTGAATAAGAAGTGAAATATTAAAACACAAACCTCACTTTTTGGCTTGTACAATTGGCAAAGACAATCAAATCTCTGATCAGGGACATTAATTCGATCCTCATTAGGCTCAATTGTATAGAAAGCGAAGTTCTATGCTGGTATCGCCAACTTTGTGGCTCCCCTGTACTTGGGGTCATAGTTGAAAGAACTCGACCTGTTAGCAAGCAGCAGGGTAAGCAAACATCTAATCCACCAAGAAAATGAAAGAAACAAACTTCAACTCGTCATAAGTAAAAGACAGAAGTGAAATAAAGAAAAAAAAATGGGGCTCCAAGCTCTTAATCCTTAACTTGCTTAAACAATCCTTCTGTTCTTGAAGAGACGGCCGATTCCAACACAAGAAGACCATCTCTATCACCCATGAGCAACAAGGGACAATTAGCCCCAAAAAACCACAAATTTAACTTCTTTCTCATACCGATAACCAGGAAAGTTGAGAAAAGAAATCAGGAGAAAAAAAATGGCTTAACGAGTAGAAGTGGATACCGATGATAGACACACTCACATTATTGATCAAAAACATAAACTAAACAAAAGAGTAGAAATCCTCTGTACCCAATGTTACGAAACCCTAGATAATGATTCATGTCTCTGTTTTGAGCTCCGATGTCTGATAAGATTCTGGCCAAATAATAAGAAACTGGTAAGCAAGTTGAATTGTTAATATATAAACGGGAAGAAGAACAGAAACAAAACATACCATGATGCGAGGGAGAGAGATCGGAGAGAGAATAGAGACCTCCTCTGTCTAAGAACAACAACTGGAAGATTATCATGGATAATAAAATTCATAAAACAAAAAGATAGCTTCAGGAGAAACAAAAAAGAAACAACCTTTAAGATTTATAAGACATCGAGAGAAAAATAAATAAATAATGAAGAACCAAGAGACAAGAGACAAGATACTCACAAACACGAAACAAATCAGAAATCCTCATAACAACCACCCAGAAACCAATCAATCAACTCAACGGAGAGTATGAGCAACAGATCCTGAGAAAACATAATAAAAAAGTAAAGAATCTGCAGAAAAAAATAATCAAACAAACACGAGGAAAGAGAAAGAGATTGGAGGCGTACCAAAGAGAAATCTAGCAACGATAAAGCAATAAACGAAACCCTAGAAAATCTTATTCACCAAAATTGCCTATTCTTATGTGAGGACCAACCGTGGAGAAGGAGAGGAAACACTAAAAAAAGGGAGAACATTCGAGAGTGTCGGTTCAAAATAGCAAAGGTTGTATGACATCCGGTTGAGCAAACATTATTGGAGAGTGAAGCAAGAAGAGGAGGAGGACTAACCGTGGAGAAGGAGAGGAAGCCGACGGAGAGAGAAAGAGCGTTGTGAGTGCGTAAAGGTAGAAACTTCGAGAGTGAAGGGACGGTGAAGCAAGAAGAGGAGGAGGACCAACTGTGGAGAAGGGGAGGAAGCCGGAGAGACAGAGTGTTGTGAGTTGCGTGAGGGTAGAAACTTCGAGAGGATACGGGATTTAATTCGGAAGCACCCAACCGTTGGATTAAATGGCCGAGTGGGATGGATTGCGTGGTCGTCCATCCCAACTCGTCCTTTATATATATACTTAATGAGGACCAACCGTGGAGAAGGAGAGGAAACACTGAAAAAAGGGAGAACATTCGAGAGTGTCGGTTCAAAATAGCAAAGGTTGTATGACATCCGGTTGAGCAAACGTTATTGGAGAGTGAAGCAAGAAGAGGAGGAGGACTAACCGTGGAGAAGGAGAGGAAGCCGACGGAGAGAGAAAGAGCGTTGTGAGTGCGTAAAGGTAGAAACTTCGAGAGTGAAGGGACGGTGAAGCAAGAAGAGGAGGAGGACCAACTGTGGAGAAGGGGAGGAAGCCGGAGAGACAGAGTGTTGTGAGTTGCGTGAGGGTAGAAACTTTGAGAGGATACGGGATTTAATTCGGAAGCACCCAACCGTTGGATTAAATGGACGAGTGGGATGGATTGCGTGGTCGTCCATCCCAACTCGTCCTTTATATATATACTTAATGAGGACCAACTGTGGAGAAGGAGAGGAAACACTGAAAAAAGGGAGAACATTCAAGAGTGTCGGTTCAAAATAACAAAGGTTGTATGACGTCCGATTGAGCAAACGTTATTGGAGAGTGAAGCAAGAAGAGGAGGAGGACTAACCGTGGAGAAGGAGAGGAAGCCGACGGAGAGAGAAAGAGCGTTGTGAGTGCGTAAAGGTAGAAACATCGAGAGTGAAGGGACGGTGAAGCAAGAAGAGGAGGAGGACCAACCGTGGAGAAAGGGAGGAAGCTGACGGAGAGAGAGAGCGTTGTGAGTTGCGTGAGGGTAGAAACTTCGAGAGGATACGGGATTTAATTCGGAAGCACCCAACCGCTGGATTAAATGGACGAGTGGGATGGATTGCGTGGTCGTCCATCCCAACTCGTCCTTTATATGTATACTTAATAAGTCCTATTAGCTCATGGTGATCTACTACATGCTAGATGGCTTAATTTTGTTTTTTTGAAAGGTGCTAGATGGCTTAATTAATTTATAGTTTTATTATAATATAGGAACAACTTTTATCAAGTCACTTAATATTTCTGGCATGGTAAAAATTGCTCGTGCTTTATTTTTATTTTTTAAAATTATTTAGTTAGTTGAACCAAAGAATTTTGTGCATTTTATTATAAATAATGTAGTTAATTATTTATTAGATGAGTACTTGTTGCAATCAAATCATAAGCATATTTATCAGTCTTTATGCACTGCTCTTTATATAAATCTCATTTTAAAAGATACTAATAGTATAGACTATATTTCTAGTCTTATTTCACGTGTATGTAAGATCACAATTTTTTTTATATAATCATATTATATTTTTTTCTTGGTTAAAAAAGTAGGAAGACAAGGTTGATATGCGTGTTCTACCATTGCTAAGTTTGCAACTACATTTATCACTTTAAAAAGTATTCATGAACATAAACAACTATTTTAAATTTTTAATGACATGATTGTTGACCCAGATGAGAAGTCATATTAGGGTTATATATATGATGTTATGTATAGAGCTTGTAAAAAAATTATGAGAGAAATTATACAAGCTTTATACAAATATTCTTGACCGACAATAAGATAAGAATCTTATTCAAAGAATTTTAATTTTAATTTTGGAAACTAATTTTTAAAATTAAATTAGAAAATAATCTATTAAATTTCTATTTATTTATCTTAATCATATTAAGAAAATTATTTACTTTAATATAAATTAAGATCTCATCTTAATTAATATATTTTTGATATATTAATTATCTAACATTTTCTAATTATAAAAATAATTATTTTAAATAATTGCTTGATTTTAATTATTAATTTGATAGTTAGTTTAATTTAATAATTCTGACTCGTAAAAAAATTGAACTTAATTTAAAAAATTTCCTAATAAAATAACCCTTGAATTTGAAAACAATTTTCAACCTCACAGTCGCCAACGAGCAGCTCCTCCTCGCGCCTCCTGAAGGTTCTACCATTGCCGACAACCCCTGGCAGCCCCTCCATGCTTCTGTCGCAAATCTCTCACATCGCGCCTCCACGCCTTGTACTGCAATTTTTTCAAGTAGCCCCATCTCATGGAGCTGCCAGCAACGCAAGGTAACGCTGCTTGATACGTCTCTTCGGTGCCTTAGAAAAGACAAATGTTCAAGGAAAATTGTTGTGGTGCATATGAGTAAACATAACTTATATTTCTAGTGAGATGATTCTCTGAGATCAGTGTTGCCGTCATGATGATCTGTGTCAATTCTGCAGGTTCTTTATATAGCTGTGTTTCTTCTTGCTAAACATCAAACTGAAAATTTGAAGGATATAAATGCTGAAAATATAATTACTTATGTTTTTCCAACATGAAGCGAGATCTTCTTAGTAATCTTGTGTTCTGTGGTTTTTTCTTTCAGGTATTAATCAATTCTAAGGAAAAGGGTTTGCTTATCTCTTTATTATAGTTGGGTTGAGGTAATTGTTCTATTAAAAATTAAAGGTGGAGTTTGGGGCTGAATAACTAGTGAAATGACTCACATCTTATACTATTATCCTTATTTGCCGTAGCATATTATTTCGAGATTGCTTTACCGAACCCGGATGGAAAAAAAACTAACAGAACAAACATAGATGCGTTTTTCTGTACAATATGTTTTATTTACTTTTGTTCTCCGACAGTAAAAGCTGAAGCCCAGAAGGTTAAAAATCTTGGGAAAACGAGTTTTCTGTGTTTCAAATTTCAATTAAATTTATCATATTAAAAAATATGAAAGCGGGTAAAATTAAGTGATTTAAAGTTTTTTTTATTGTTAATAATTTCTTTTGATAGGTGATGATTTTGCCATGATTGTTTCGAAAAAGAGAAGAGAAGAGATTTGAGGACCGACGAAAAAGAAAAGAAAAATAACAATCTGGTGGGTGAGGAGCGTCTTCTATGGTATTTCTTGACTTGCCTTTATTTTAATTGAGGGCTTCTTTGCTTTCGAATTGGGGCTTCCACCAATGTGTGTTTTTTTATTTCAACATATCACAAATTACTTGATATGTGAGTTTTTCTTGCGAGATTCTAATCTTTTCTTTTTTATTGTTGCTTACTGTGTTTTCCTTTTAATGCAAAGGTTAGATATGTGAGTTTTTGGGTTATGATTTACTATTTGAGAAAGGTCTTGGCCATTTCGTGAACTATTTTCTCTGGATTAGTTAGCGATCTGTAATATTCTTGTGATTATGTTTATGAAAGTACGCTTGGCGTATTATGGGAATTTTTCTTGACTTAGTTGATCTTGCTTAAAGTAAAACAAGTCTTTACCTCATTATGATAAATTAACTTCTAAAATGTACCAAAGGGGATGTTCATGTTGGTTCCTGTCATCTGTCAAAGTCGGTATTGCTTTCTAGGTAGTGGGCGGTGTTAAATGTCCAGTATGCTAGAGCGTTTTATTTGCAAGTAGGATTTTTCTTATGTCAAAAGCAAATTGTAGCCGAGGTATTTGATTATATGTTTGATTAATTATGCATGCAATTATACCTACTTGATTGGTTCTGTTACTTTGCAAGTCCTTCTATCTATATTACACTCAAGTTGTTCGATGAAATGCTTCGACTATAACTTTATGGCTTCAGGTGATCATGATACTCTATGATATCTACGGTGGTTTCAAAGGCATTCTCAAGATACAAAGATTTCGGAGAATAGTATCCTATACTGGCATCTATTTTGGTGTTGCTTTCGTCAGTTTCTTCTATACTAACAATACGTAAGTTCATTACCATCTCCAACTTATTGCCTTATCTCATTCTTAGGTCTCTTTTTCATTGCTGAAATTGATTGATCTCCCTTTCCTTGTGGTGGGCTTTTCATGATTTCTCATCGTGATTAGGCTTAACATTTAACTCGTTTGGCATTGGATTGTATTTCCTATTTGACAGCATCATTTCATTTCTTTGGTGGGATTTCATGTGTTTTCTCTGGTTCTTGCTAATCATTCCATCCATCCATGACATCCTTTTCCTTCTTTCTCTCACCTTTCCATTTATCCACAATATTTTATATTTTCCTTTACAATTCCAGCTCTTCGAGAGTTGTATCTCACTGATACTCTTCACAGAACTCGAGCTGGTTACTCTAAAGCTGATCAATTCTATGCTTCTTACCCTGCTGGAACTGAGGTGTTAACTGACACAGCTAAGGTCTGTATTCAAGGCTTTGATATATAGATGGATTCCGTGTTTGCTATCTAATTGGCATTTGTGGAGTTTTGTTGAGATGGTTTTGTTGTCATTTTGTAGTTATATAAAGCAGCACTTGGAAATTGCTTTGAATCAGAGGAATGGGGTCCAATTGAGTTCTGTATCATGGCTAAACATTTTGAACGACAAGGAAAATCACCATATGCCTATCATTCTGTAAGTTGTATCAACATGTATAAAGTCAACATAGATAGATTTACTATTGGTAATTTCAAAAGTTTGGTCCTAGCAATTTGCATTGGTTACCAATTTCCTTTTATTATAAGTTTACATTGCTAAATCAAAGAAATTTATTGCACAAAGTTCCTAAGCATCAATGGTTTTCTATTTTGCCTCTTAAGTGCCTGCTAAAAGATTTTTACAATAAACTTTCAACTGCTGACAAATTGCTAGATTTTGATCTGCCTACTCTTGGTGCTACTACCTAATACTTTTAAGTTTTGTTTTACTAAGATGTTTATTTGTATTGAGGTTAGTAATCACGTGGTGTTGGAAAAAGGTGCCAGAAGTACTTAGAGTTTCCTCTTCATTGTACTTGCTTATATTTGTTTATTAAGCATGGGTTGTTATGGCCCCGGGATTGAGAACGAGTAATAGGGCGATGAGTGGCAGAATCCTCCTGCAAAACTGGGTTACAACTATGTTTCTTCGTTTTCCTGCCTTTAGAACCTACGGCGAAGAAGGGTAAGAAGGTTCATTAAGAGAGAACCTCCGATCTCATGAAAAACAATAAGAGAATGAAAATTTTTCTGCTACTTTATTCCTTTCATCCCATTACAATTTATAGAAGTCCAAATAACTACCTCTGAATCACTTCTACAAAATAATAGGAATTGTCTTACCTACAAAATTTGGAAAATCTGGAATTATGAAATCCCTAGAATAACTAAGTGATAAAACAAAATCTGCAGATAGATTGATAGACAGATAGCTGTAACTTTTTGACTTTGTCAACCTTGTGAAGTCATGCCATGTCTTCTTTGGTAAACTAGCCCCTTTGAAAACTTATCCACTGTTTTTTTTTCATAACACCACGCTCCCTATAAACATGGTGCTTGTGCATAAGCACAAATGATGGAAATCTATGGCGAAAAGAAGGAAAATCCTCCCAAGAAGCTTCTGCTGGTGACAAACTTTCCCAGTGTACCAAATCTGAGGCTGGTTTTTGTAAAGTTTGGAGTCAAGGATGGCTTGTGGATACGGGTGAATTTCTCCTTTTGTTAAAGTCAGCAATGAAGGTTCAATAGAGACATTAGAACCATAAAATGGTTTGAGACATGAGACATGAAAAATAGGGTGTAATTTAGATGGAGGAGGAAGATTCAATTTGTAAGCAACTGATCCTATCTGGCCAATAATACGGAATGGACCATAATACTTTGGAGAAAGCTTGTGATATTTGGTAGCCGCAGGGCTCAATTGGCGATGTGGTTGTAGTTTAAGAAGAACCAAGTCTCCTAATTGAAATTGGACATGGCGGTGTGATAGGAACCGAGAGCTCCTACCGGGCTGGGCTGCAGAAATGAAGGTCAAGCACAACAACAATCACAAAAGAAACAACACTCAAGAACAAGAACAATATATTT
>JAOSBM010000003.1:21883724-21895165 GCA_027568955.1 Erythroxylum tenue
GTAGCTCCAAAACTTTATCCATCAAACTTCATAATTCATTTAAATCATGCTTAATTCAACAAGAAAAATTTCGGGGGACAACATCCACAAATAAAAGCGATCGAAGTACAAACCATCAACTCCCCTGACACTACCACCTTTGAGTGAATAGATCAATTGAGCAACAGTCTTCCTCCATCTAATGCCTTATGCACATCTCAAAATTTTATGTAAGGCCAACATCTTTGGGCAGAATAACCGAACAAAAAATCAGAGACATCCCCCAACATGTATGCAAAACAATTCAAATACTGAATTGAAAGGTCACTTTGGTGACTACATTCTTATCAGCATCCAAAAAGTCTGCAAACACAAAGGATACATCTTCATGTCATCCTCAGATCCCTTATGGGCATACCGTATGTGACAATGTAACCTCAATAAATGCAAAACTCCGAATGCACAACCTTATTGTCACACACACGTGCTGAAGACATTCTTCGACAACTTAATTTGAGACCTTCGTCAAAGAAAATCTCAGTAGAGTGACTATCGTGCATCACCGAATACTAAACCGACCACCTGAGAAATGACAACCTTACGTATCTCCTTTATGGCAAGTTCGTTGTACAAAAATTCACTTAAAAATGGCTTCAGAATGTCTCAATCCTATTTTTGATTAATTATCGTGCAATCCCGAACATTGAAAATGAGACCTGAGACACGAGACCTTATGTATCTCCCTCATACAAAGTCCGAAGCATGAAAATTCAGTCGAAATTGGATTTAGAATACCTTAATTCCTTTTTCTGGAGTTAAAATTTAATTTATTACTAATGTAATAAATCCAAAAAAATAGCAAAAGGTTACTTTATAAATTTTTCGAACCCAAAAAATGACCCGTAACACCCCAGGGTACCTTACGGAAAATTTGGAATTTTTGGGATTTTTTTATGGGGTACTGTAGCGTCCATACGGCTGACGTCAGCATGACGTCATCCGTCAACGTCATCGCTGACATCGGTGTGCGTGGCGGCGTGCCACGCGTGCTCAGCACTCGCGCGACTGATGCGCTATCCACTGTGAGCGAGTGCCTTGCACGTGACGCGCATCCGCGATGCCACGTGGACGGTCGCGTGGACTGCGCACGGAACGGGCCGTGAGTCGCCCAGCCACACGCGACAATAGTACGCGTCTCCTGGCACACGCGCCCGATGGTCTCGGACGCCTCTGATATCGGAGGAGATTTTCGGTGACTCGGAACTCTGTTTTTCGCTCCATTCGGCCCATTTTCGTCCCGTTTTTTGTAGCTAACCTTATGTAACTACTTTTACACAATCAATCACGCAAAAAAGCTAAAAAACGAATCAAAAACAACGAAAAACCAAATGAGATGAAAAACTGAAAAACCTCTGTTTCCGGCAATCCGATCACGTAACCGCTCTGATACCACATGTAAGTACGTAGAAGGGACCTTATTATGTACCTCAGGATCCCGTGAAAGGATTAAAAATGAAGGTAATGCAGAATACCTGGATTCGGTTCCATCTCTAATTCCGATGCCGATTCCGTACTCCAAACGACTCTGAAACTCCCGGGTCTTTTAGCAGAAAGTGCTCACCAACTCACGGGCAAGGCCTTTCTACAGTTTTCTCAAGTTCAGAGCTTCCTTAACGGGTCAGGAACCTTATGCTCGTGAACAGCCTACGAGCAACTGCAGGAGACCTTACCTTTATATAGCTGCCATATCGGGCTTCCCCATCACAAAGCCGATATGGACCCAGTCTACACTAATCGGGACCCATTTTTACCCCAACTTTGACCCCTTGAACTAGATCATTTATTGGGTCACTTTATTATCTTTATCAGGATCAAATGACGTCACTTGACCAGTAATTTATTTAAAAATCAAATTGCAATTATGTTAGTCCAACTTTATGAGACATTGACAAAATTGCCCCTAAGGACAAAAATGTCTAACAGAGCCATGTGTGAGCACCAATGAGTAGCTAACTTATTTAAAACATAAATTAAGAGTTATAACATTCCCCCATAACTTAGGAATATATTGCACCAAATGTTGATTTTTTTCTATTGAAAGGGGAAAAACAATCTTAAGAAGATTGGATTTTGTTAACGATTGGTACACCTAAACACTTGAAAGTAATAGGGGCTACGGTGATTCCTATTAAGCTAGTTAAGTTATATATTTAGGGGTCTGCACCAACTGAAGTGATGAAGAAGATCTTACTTGGGTTATAGCTTAACCCAGAAAGGAGTTTAAAAGATTCTAGAGTGGATATAAGTAGATAGATGGAAGTTGGAGAAGCTCCACAAAGCAAAATTAAATCATCTGGAAAAAAAAAAAGTTAAGAGATCTTTTGTTTAGAGCATCTGTAATGGAATTTGAAGTTGGTTCCCTTGAGATTCTTGTACTTTTCATTTTGGTGTAAACCTTCTTGTTGATGGAAAACAAGAAAAGAAAAGAAAAAGGATTCCCCTGTCTTAGGCCTTAAGTTGATTTGAATATCCTAGTAGGTTCACCATTAATGATAATTGAGTAAGAGATTGTGGTAATGCAAGCTTGTATTCATTGAACAAATAGGTTAGGAAATCCCATAGCATGTAATGTGTCTATGATAAAACACCAGCTGAGGTAATCAAATGCTTTAGCAAAGCCTATCTTGAAAGAACAGCTTTTGATTGATTTGTTGCTACAATACATAAGTATGTTATCCCTAGTGGATCTTTTATAGATGAAGGCACTTTGAGCAGGCCTAATTATCTCCTTCAAATGTTCCTTCATCCTATTGATTATTACCTTTGAAATAATTTTGTATATGACATTGTAACATGTAACAAGTCAATACTCATTAAAATACTTTGTAGTAGGAGTTTTGGAGATCAAGCAAATATAGGTTTTGTTTAGTTCAATTAATAGCCTATCACTTTAAAAAAAATTCCTAAACTACTTTTGGTTATTTGGCATTAAAATCATCTGGACCAGGGGATTTATCTGTGTTAAATGAGAATAGACTGTTCCTAATTTCCTCACCTCTGACCTTGTTTAACAAGTCAAAATGCACATGTGCAGGTATTAATCCCTCAAGACTATTAGTTATCCCTTCAAAAATTCTAGTAGTAGAGATGGAAGTGCCCAAAAGGTTCTTAAAGTGAGTGTAAGTAATGTCCTTCAATTCCTCTTAGGTTTGAGCAATGTTTCCACACCTGTATTGGAGACAGATGATCTTGTCTTCATCCTTCTGGACTGTATAGAATTGCAGTAGTATTTAGTGTTTCTATACCCTTCCTTTAATCACAGCATCCTAGAAACTTTTGCTTCAACTGGGAATCAATGTTTCTTGGTGACTCTATGTACTTTGGTATCAATCATGATTCTTGTTGTTTATGGTTTGGGTTCTCAGGGTTAAGTGCAAGTCTCTCCTAACAATCAATAAGGGAATCCAAGGACTTACTTTTAACAAGATGCATTGGATCAAATATGTCCCCTTCGTATTTTTATCAACTGAACTTTAATTGCCTTTAAGCTTTGTGAGCATTTATATGTCTATGATCCTGTCTGACCAACTACAAGACCTCTCAAAATATCACCTTTGAACCCTGGATTACTGATGAGTGTATTGAATAACCTGAATGGGGGTTTCCTTTATTTGTGCAATTTCTAACAAATATGTAGACAAGTGAGTGATCAAAGATGATGGAGCTTCCAAAGTTTGTATAATTTTGTGGAAGTATGGATAGCCAAGGAGAATTCACCAAGCTTCGATCATGTATCTTCTGAATGAACCAATCTCTAGTTTGGTTATTTCACCATATGTAGATGTTGCCAATGTACATCAGATTAGTCAATCCGAGGTTCTTGGTTAGTGTCTGTAGTTCATCACATTTTAATTTGGAACTTTTATTGTTCCCTACCACTTCTATAGGAGACAACACAATTAAAGTCACCTACTAGAGCCCACGGGGAGGAAATATTTGCTCCTAGATTCCTCAAGTTACTCCATAATGTGTGCCTTTCGAATTCCCAACTGGAAGCATAAATAGTAGTGCCCTTTACACTAGATTGATCAGAAGTTATTATAAGCCTGCAATGAAGGAGTTGGTTAGTATAGAACCAAGGGTTTAAGAGAAGCAAATGACAGTTAAAAGTGAAAATTGTTGGTGTTTTTTTATGTGGAGAGGACTCTCTCAATTTTTATTAAATAGAAGCTTGTCTATTTATACAGTCTTTGTCTAACTAAAATTTAAAAACAGATAATATCTAATCTAAATCAACATAAAATAAAATCTAAACTTAAAGAAAATATTCTGATAATATCTTTGACTGTTTCAAAGTCACATGCTCAACACTCCTCCTTGACTTTGATACTGCAAACTTCAAGCATCTTTTTTTTTCTTTTTCATTTGTGCTCTCATAATTTCGCTGTTAGGCTAAACATGATATTGCACATAATTCCTCCTCCTTAAGTTGATCGTTTACAGCTTGTTTGACGTCTCTTACTTTTTGTTGTGGGTGATTTTGTTTTCTCAATGTGGGCATGGTGGATATGAATCATCTTTGTTTCTATTGTTGTTGTTGTCGATCTTGTTGATGTTGTCGATCTTGTTGAAACTCTTGTTTTTGTTTCCTCCTGAATTTTTTTTTCTTTATGCATCCTGACTTGAGTCATTGTAGGATTTGTTGACAAATCCGGAACGTCGACGTGTGTAAGAGAACTCTGATACCAAATATTGGTTGTAATTCTTGTTATAATTCTGGGTTATAAATCAGGTTGATGTTTTGGTTTCACTCATCTCACAGGTCCCTCAAGACAAATGCTCTGATACCAATTGTTGATTTTTTTATGTGGAGAGGACTCTTTCAATTTTTATTGAATAGAAGCTTGTCTATTTATACCGTCTTTGTCTAACTAAAATTTAAAAACAGATAATATCTAATCTAAATCAACATAAAATAAAATCTGAATTTAAAGAAAATATTCTGATAATATCTTTGACTGTTTCAAAGTCACATGTTCAACAAAAATAACACGACCATTAAAGTGGAAATCGTAGTTACTGAGTATAGTCCAATCTCTGTTGATAAAACAAAGGCATTTTCAGATGTGATCCTTCTTTATTTTGGTCTCCACAATACCAACAAAATGGAATTTTTTTTAAGTTATAAAATATCCTTATTTGGCAACTATTTATTATGGCTATTCACTCTTCTAACATTCCAAACTAATATCCATTAGAGCGAGGTTTTACCTTGCTTTTTCTTAGATTTCCTACCAAATTTGGTTTTGCTTGGTCCTGGATCATCTGGGATAAAGGAGCCTTCATCCGTGCGTATTTCCTCTGACGTCCCACCTATATTGGCCAAACCTTGTTCTAATTGCCCTCGGGTCCATTTCCTCTATCCACATGGATTTCTTTCTCTTTTTTCTTCAAGTTCGCAATCTCTTTTTATGGAGTATCAATTGTCTGTGAGATTAAATTATTCTCCTTCCTTGTAAGTTTCCACATATATGTAAATTTTATGAAATGTTAAACAAGGGCTCTAATATTATTATAGCCTCTAAAAGAACCTTGGATTTGTATCAATGCAAATGTGGACAAATCTGATCCTCCTAAACTTGGCAATGTTCTCATCCAAACTTATTAGTTGACTTAAATCTTTCTGCAGACCAATACTCCAAGAGAAATATGTGAAAATTAGCCAAGATAAGGATGGTTTTTGACAACTTCTTGTCAAGTCACACCAGTACATCACCTCTTGATGAAGATTGATTATCCTTGTATATGGTAGGGACCAGAATCAATTTTCTATACTTGTTCCTTTATGAACCTTTACGAAGAATTTGAAGATGATAAAGCCATCTTCACTCAACATTACACCTTCCAACCCTCTACATTTCTAGTTGTAGCTAGCCCATTTCTGGATAAGAGGAAAAGCCATTCTTTATTCCAAGAAAGGGGAGAACATCTCTCACTAGTCTGGATCTAGTCCGGACTAACAAGAAATAAATTGAATTGCTGAATCTTACTCTCAGTCGCTAGAGTCTTTAAGAAGATTGAAAGTCGTGGAGCATAGGTTGACTTGAAAACTGAAAAAACATCGAGTTAATATTTACAATACATCCCGACAATAACTCCTAATCTCTAAACGATATCCCAACTTTGTTAGATAGCTCCAGTGAGAATCTGACAAACATGACAGTATGACAACACGATAGTATATGTTTCCTCAAATACTATCCTCATATACTAAGGTAAATATGACTAATATTGTACAATTTCTAGATCCTATGGGACCCTCCAAGGTACAAAATTATTTTAACAAATTATGCTCACATCAACTTGCAGCAATCCAACTACATTAAGCTTAAGCAAGCCTACCAACTAAAACGACTAAAACTGTTAAAAAGTATTCCAAAATGAATGCCTGCATCAGAATAATAGGAATACCGATGAACTGAAATGGCATATTTTGCCATATTAACCAATTACTGGGAACAGATGATTCTCACACCAGAACTGAGAGAAGATTATAGCAACATTTCAGCTATTTGAATGGCATTTAGAGCAGCTCCCTTCCGTATTTGATCACCGCATACAAAGATATCCAACCTGCTTGGAGTCGCAAAATTAGTAGCAAGCTTTGGAATGGGTGAAAATATGAGAAGAATATACATACTATTTGAAAAAAATATGGGCTTTACCCGTGATTCCTGTCTTGAGAAACATCTTGACGGATCCTCCCAACTGCAACATCATCTTTGTTTGACACCTCTAATGGGGTAGGGAAGTGGTTGGATGCTCGATCATCAATAATCACAAGTCCAGGGGCATTCTTCAAAATTTCCCTTGCTGAGTCCTGGAAAACAAGGAACCAGTTAATGAAAGGAATGATTAATTAATTTTCAGGAAGACAGGCAACAGTCAAACATACTTCTATAAAACGACAACTTGCTTGAGGAAAAAAAAATTATTCCACAATTCCTTTTTTCTTGAAACATAACTATTCCATATTTCTGAGACTAAATGCAAGGGAAAATAATAATTGACAAACATCACCATCGTCTATGACAAATATTCATCCGAAACACCAGAATTGTGTTAATTGACAAGTTGAAATCTTGAGAAGGAAAATGATTTTGTATATGTCCCCACGATACACCAGTAAAATAAAAAGAGTAAATTATTGCAAGTATTGGCAAGTGCAGATTCACTTCTAATAACTCGTCTCGTATCCTTTGACGTTATGTTAATCAGAATAATCAAATACGTACAAGTGGTCAAGTAAACCAAAAAGGTTGACCAACAAAACTACCATATCAAGAAAAATTGAATTGGACATTAGGACCATGCACCATACCGCATTGAAGTTAGCAGTAACTGATGACAACTTAGGAAGCAAACTATGTGAAACCCAATCACGTTATAAAGTCTTTCCATAACTACATTCTGTTTGACAATATTTTGCTGTTGTGAAGTGTTATCTATTTCACAGGCCAAACTCTCAATATGCTCAGCAATCTATACATGAAACATTTCATGTGATCATAATCCTATCGCATTGAATGTTTTGATGTTTCACAAGTCTATGCCATGAAGACCATTTTTTACATGAAGCTTTCTAACAATAGAGAGCAAAAGGTCGGGTGGAAACTTGGAATTTTAATGAATTTAAATAATCAGAGGGACAACCATTGACAAATTTTTGCAATGGGCATTCTCCTTTTCTTTCTCTATTTTCCTCCTGGAACTTACATTTATGCCCATTTATTATGACATAATGTGTAGCCGTATTGCAAATACTATGATCGAAGGCAGTTTACCTTAAATAAATTAAATGGTATGCCAACAAGGAACTCATCCCAAAAAGAAAAGGAAAAAATGAAGGAAAAATGACATATCAAGTCCAATTAATGGCAAAATGTGATAATTGAGATCCATAAGTCAAGATGGTACAAGTGCACAGTTGAGAAGCCTCCCATTTTGGGAAGAATGAAACAAATCTTCATGATATGGCATGAAAAACAAATTGTAAATTCTAAAGTATACACAAAAGGTTAAAATTATGGCTTCAACATAATTACTGAATGAAACCTTATCTTACTTTCCAGGAAAACAATGAATAATAGAGATTATAGGATAATGAAATAATTGGCAGCAACTCAAGCAAAGAAGCTTCCTAAATGCTTCATTGGAATCTTGATCGAGCATTAGCATACTCATAAGGAACCAGAATACAAGAGGGGAAGTTTACTTGGTACTTGTAGCATTATTTACCTCATCAAGTGGCTTCTCAAATTGAAGATTAACGCTTTCGGCATGAGCACGCATGACAGGAACTCTTATGCATGTTGCAGTCACTTTAACAGTATCATCATTCTGGGAAAAGAGCATATTTTATTAGATCATAGATCCATGACATGCACAAAGGATCGAGGAACAAAGCTTAAGTACGCCTGCATGTTCAAAACTTACCCAGATTTTTCTGGTTTCTTTCACCATTTTCATTTCCTCTTCATTGTACCCGTTTGGTAGAATGGGAGCATTGTGAGAAAATAAATTGAAAGCATACTGCAGTTAAAAGCTGATATTAATTAGAGAAAACTTACGAGCACAAAATATTCAATGATGGTGAAGGAGATTCTGGGACACAGATAAACCTGTTGGTTAAAGATATTACAAGTGGGTGATTTGCCTTCCAAGACCTAATTAGTGGGTAAATACATACCAAAAGTATCAGCTTCTGTTCCCATAAGTACAAATACTTCACATTGTACTCTCAACATACAAAAAGATATACAGATAACTTAAAACCTCGCGAGTTTGTAACTCAAGTTCTTCCATTGCAGCAGCTCCGGCACCACTGGCAGCCTGATATGTACTAACGACCATGCGTTTTACCTGCAACATCAACAATTCTGGTTAAAATAGCTTAAACCATACTAAATAATACGGATTGGCTTATCAAGTAGCATTCATTGTCTCAAAACTGATAAGGTTTAATTAAAACCAAAAAATTCCATTACTTGATCACCTCACCACAAGGCATCAACTATTTTCATATCATTGATGACTGAAGGTACTTGCTTGTTAAAATGTGTGATATATCATTTGCCATAACAATAACTTGAAAACAAAAATCCGACTAATCCATTCAAAACTACCTTAGCATGCCGATGCAATGGAGTGGCAGCCACCAAACAAATAATAGTAGAGCAATTTGGATTGGCGATCAAAGCACCCTTTCCTATTCCAACTTTAATCCCTTCCATAGCCTCTGGATTCACCTCCGGAATCACCAAAGGTACACCTTCAGACATTCTAAATGCAGAACTGTTATCCACCACGATGGCGCCCTTATCGACAGCCACTGGACCAAACTGCTTACTAATCGACCCACCGGCGCTAAACAGCGCGATATCGATACCTTCGAAGCTCTCCACCGTAAGTTCTTCAACTGTGTAGTCCCTACCTTCGAAAGTCAATTTCTTGCCCGCAGAACGTTGGGAGGCGAGCATTTTAATGGAACGATATGGGAAGTCGCGATCGGAGAGGACAGAGAGAAACTCTTGGCCTACTGCGCCGGTGACGCCAACAACGGCGATTGAAGGGGCGGTTTTGTTAAATGACATGCGAATTCGGGAAGCGGAGGTGAATTGGGGTGTGGGTTTAAGGGAGGTTTTGATAGTGAAAAAATGCGGTTGCTGGTGGGGGTGAGTAAGAGCTGCCATTTCCAAGGAGAGAATGAGACTAACAAGATTCGGAAGATAATGGGTTTTAGGGAGAGTGAGAAACAAAAGTCGGGTTGAGGATGGGGTGGCGGCCGAGAGAAACGGTGAAAGGGGTTTGCTGTTGCTAATGTTAAATTGGTTTTTTTTTGGTCTCACTGTGGCATGCAAATGCAAGGCTGCTGACATTATTTATTTATCTCAAAACCAAAAACCTAGACTTCCTTTGTTTTTTATGATTTAAGATTGAGAATCGCGACAATACGTTAAGTTTCTTTGATATTCAAATAGTTAGACATATGTTAAAATTTTTATCAAAATAATTTTAAGTTTGAAGTACAGAAAAGTCTATATTTTTGGTTAAATTTTTAATTTCAAACTTTAAAAAAATATCATTATTTTTTAAAATTCTTCAAAAAAATTTTAAATGTTTTTAATTTTATAGAAGAACTTATTTTCTTTGACTTTTATTAACAATAATAATAAAGCCCGCATAATATGAAAATCAAACGTTAACTAATTAAATATTATTTGTATGATAATTTAATTCAACTATTAAGTTTAATCAAACTAATTAAATTAGATTCGAATTTAAGAGTTAGATTAAATCATTATGTAAATAATATTTAATTCGTCCGTATCATATGTGCATATTACATATGCTTTTATTGTTATTTTTAATTATAATATAAGATTTTTCTGAAAAATAAAAATTAAAAAAAGTTTTAATTAGAATTTTAAAAATTATCAAAAATTTTAAATTTTCTAAAACTACAATAGGGATAACACCAGCCCGCCCAGCCCAACTGTCTACCTTATTTTTTAAAAAAATTTAATAAAATGATGTCGTTTTTTATAAAACGAAATCATTTTATACATTCTTACAGGCCAAACCTGAGCCCGGCGAAGATTGTGATCCTTAAACAAGATTGTGATCCTTAAACAAAATATGTATCTTTACGAACAATATACCACTTTTATATGACAAATAGAACAAATGTTAAAGTCAGTTGTCCAATCCTTGCTTTGAGGTTCCAAAGACTTGTTAGAACTTATAACAGTAGAAAAATATGTTTGACTTTGTAAATACTACCTTAATTCACGTCGTTTACTTTATTTTGTGTGTGTATATATATATATATATACTAAGCAAAAGTGGATGTTCGTCTATTTTATTTGACGGTTGGGTGTTTCTGAATTAAATCTCGTCTCCTCTCGAAGCTTCTACATTCACACAACTCACAACGCTCTCTCTCTTCGTCGGTTTCCTCCCCTTCTCCTCTACGATTGGTCCTCCTTCTCTTCTTGCTTCACCGTCCCTTCGCTCACTAGCTTCTTCCCTCAATCCTTCACCGTCCACTACACAGTGGCTCCTCAACTTTCCCACAAGATTTAATTTTGATTCAAATTCCTAATCTGTAATCCCATTCCATTTCGTTGCTTTCCTTCTTTGCCGTCGACTTCCTCACCTCTACCGTCACCAACGTCCACGACCACCCATCGTTCATCCACTCCGTCCATTTCATTTAATGGTTGGGCGTTTCTGAATTAAATCCCGTCTCCTCTTGAAGCTTCTACCTTCACGCAACTCACAACGCTCTCTCTATCTGTCGGCTTCCTCCCCTTCTCCTCCACAGTTGGTCCTCCTCCTCTTCTTGCTTCACCGTCCCTTCGCTCACTAGCCTCTTCCCTCACTCCTTCACCGTCCACTAC
>JAOSBM010000003.1:22025019-22035991 GCA_027568955.1 Erythroxylum tenue
GTAAGGTTCATTGGCAAGCTGTGAAATGGATTCTACGGTATATCCTACATACCGTAGATGTTGGTTTAGCATTTGAGTAGGATGAATTACTTGGTCAACGTGTAGTTGGATATTGCGATTCTGACTATGCAGGTGGCTTAGAAAGCAAGTCATTGTAAGATTATGGAATATGTAAAATATCATACAAATGAAAAGAACAATTAGAAGAGTGACAATAAGAAGAATTGATGCTAGAGATTAGGATTGTCTTACCATTTCTAATTTGGATGTTATTAGGGCCTTGATAGTAATGATGTGACGTGAGATTTTTGATATTAGGTCTAAGATGATACATTTCCTTAGGATCTATGATCCATTGATGTTTCAGTAAGGGGTTAGGTGTTGTCAAATTGGTATTCAACCTAAAGGTGAGTGACTATTGTTGATTTAACCTTAAAGTTAGACATTATCTAGCTAAATGATCATCGACCATAAGTATAACAGAACCATGATAGGAAATTAAATTGATGATCCTTATAATCAACAACTCCTTGATGATGAGAATATTGTGTAATATATAACCATTAAAATGAGTTCAATAGGTATTTTTTTTTTCCATAAACATGATATCAACCACCACGACCTCAATATATAGAATTTTGTTGTCTATAACCAAAATTAGAAGAAAAAGAATATTGATTGTTGGCATAATATGTTATTCTTTGTATGACTTCCTTTGATAATACCTAATTAGACAAAATTTTATCTACTCTATTTGATTATAATCTTGCTACTGTGGTATTTAGTGAAAGCCTTGCTCCTAGTGATTCAGCTTCTTCCTTTGGCTTTAAAGGGACTAATGGAGTCCAATAATTATGCCAAAAAGAAGTGTTCATGCCATTACTCGTGATACTTACATATGAGTTCTTCATCTTGCTTCTCATCCTAAATAGGAATTTCATTAGAGTTGAAGCATTACCAAGGTGTTTAGTTATCCTAAAATTTTGATCTTTGATGTAAAGATATAAACCTATCTTACCTTTACAGATTTTTCCCTATAAAAGCCTCTATACTCTTTTGGCTAATAGGACTGAATTAGAAATTTTTATTGAAAGTATGCCCAAACCTCTTTTTTTCCTTGGTTTACAAATATCAGACAAGATAACTTTAGGATTAGTTTCCTTATCTCTTTTGCTAGACCATAGGTATCTTTCGAGCAATATTTCAATGGCCTTTTATTATTGCTTGAGGAAGATTAGAAGAGAGGCCTAGCATACACTCAAGGAGTTAAGAATTGAATTTATTAGTTGGCATCTTTCAGCTAGAGACAATACCTTCGAGCTCTAACTTTCTATTCTCTTTTTGACCTTATCTAATATTGGTTTAAGAACAACACATATATGTCTGGTAGATGAAATTAGCATGCCTAGGTACTTGACAGGAAGTTAAGCCACACTAAACCTAGTGATTATGGAAATCCAAGCAACTTAACTTCTTTCACTAGCAAAAACAAACAAACTATACTTGTCTTTATTTATACTTAAACTCGACATCTTGTTAAATATATTTAGAGTATTTATAAGTGAGGACATTGAACTGCCATTTGCTTTGGAGAATATAAAGACATCATTAGTAAAACTCAACTCATTAGTAAAATTCAAGTTGATTATCCTTAACCTTTTACATCTAGAGTGGAATATGAAAGAGTTATATATTCTTATTAGCAACTCTTCTTAACAACCTACTAAATACTTCCATCACTAGGTAAAATAAATAAGCAAAAATGGGATCCTTTTTCTTGATGCTCTTGAATCTTTGGATAGGGTTGGAAGGCTCTTGATTAACCATAATTCTATATGAAACATTACTTCAACATTGCTCAATCTAATCAATAAAGTTGTCAAAGAAACCAAAAGCTCTTAAATATGTTGAGTATGAATTTCTAATCCACAGTATCATAGGCTGTTTGAAAATCAATAAAGAGCACAATTTTTATAATTTTTCTTCCTATTATAATGTTTAAAGAACTTTTAATTTAGTGTTATACTGTCTCCTACCTGCCTTTTGAGGATATATGCACCTTGAGATGGATCTAAGAGAGTTTATAAGACATGTTTCTTCCTTTCAGCAATCACTTTGGATATTACCTTATATATCTAATTACAACAACAAATGGGCATGTAGTCCTTCAATGATTTACGCTCCTTTCCCTTAAGGAATAGAGTAATGAGGGTGGTACTGTTCACTTCTTTGAGCATTCTTTTATTTGAGAACTCCTTAATTGCATCAACCACTACTTCACTAATTAAAAACCATGTCTCAATAAAGAAATGGATGTGAACACTATCAAGAACAAAAGCTTTAAAGGGAGACAGTGACTTGAGTGTTTGTTCAATCTTTTGTGTGGTGACTAGCTTAGATAGAGCCTCAACCTCCTGTGTTCATAGATTACGCTGAGTGATTTCTTTAATTCGTGTAACAAAGGAGATGGCAGGAGACAAAGATCTTAAGATTTTTTAGAAGTACCTTTCAGCTTGAGAGGTACGAATAATTATGAGATTGTATTTAGTAGCTAAGAGGGTGATCCACATTATGGTTTATATATTTAGACATTGTAATAGAATTGGATAATAAGAGATCTACTATAGGTATGATTTATTTTTATAAGAGGACCTATCCATTATAAAAATGATTCAGTCTATAGTTGGATTGTCTACAATTGAAGTAGAGTGCATGATCATATTTTGTTTATGTGAATGAATATAAACACATCTTTCAACACATATTTTCTAAATTGTGTAACTCAATATATCTTTGTACTACATTGACATAGACTCTGACACATATTTTTTTAGGTTATTTCCTCTTTAAAAAATCCTTTTCCAAACTAACATGCCTGTGTGTCCACCTCTGAATTCCAGAGAAGAAAACATTCTAACATATGGTCGTGTGTCAAGTCGTGATCTCCTAAATGCTTTTAAGAAACTCTAATGTTCTTCCAAAAATACTCCAATATTGCAACACATGTATATGAGCCATAGATAAAAATCTCCACCTTATTGGATATAAAAAGATTTAGTTAATATACTCTAAGAAATACTTATAAGATCGCATGTCTATATATATATGAGCAATATACCACAATCTTCAAATCGACGAATATGCTCTTTGGAGTTTAGTTGTAACCATGTTTAATACCTTGAGATGTTAATCAAGTCCAAGCAATACCTGAAACTCTCCAAGTTAATAAGTTTTTTCAACATATCAATTGCATTTTCTGAAGTTTGATCCTTTTCTAACAATATTTGATCAGATGTAATCAATTTCCTAATCTTGTGAAATCTCACATCCTTTTCCATATGACTGTTATCTAAGTCCCTTTTTTGTGCTAGATTAGTCTACCTTAAAAAATCATCACTTTTTGTTTTATCACTTTGTTCCTTCTTATTTGAAAAGCCCCTCCTAATACGTCTAGCTTGCTTACACTTGTAGCACTATACCACTTTTTTTACTGTTGGCTTTAGATATAAAATTTTGTTGGATGAGCCATCTTTCCCCTACTTTATCCCATAATGTTGGTTTCCCTCACATATAACCCTTAAATCCCATAATGTTAGTTTCCCTCAGATATAACCCTTAAATTTGAGATCTTTTACTAGTATTAAGTCTTTCTTGGTTATGAACTAATAAAGTAGTGGTAATGTCCTCCATATTATCTATCTTTTTACCTAATAGTATGATCATCAAATTTTTTTAAGAAATAGGTAAAGAACAAAATAAAATCATTATTTATCCTCATCCATAATAGTCACCTTGGGCCTTAGTAGGTTACTAGCTATTTGGTTAAATGCATTGATATGTTGTTCTAGATCCATTTAACTTATAAAGTCTTTACTTTAAATACAACTTGTTTGTGAGAGATCTCAACATGTATCAACATTTTAGTTTCTTCTATATCTCCACAACAAATGAAATCTCCATGGTCTGGCACATGTGATGGGAATCAAACATCTAATACTCAAGTAGAAAGAGTTAATAGAGATCCATTAAAGGAAATTAGAGGATTGATGACATGGAGTAGGCCAAAAGACAAAAGAAGCCCTCAACGCATTAATGGTGGATTTATATTTAAGAAGTGAAGCTTTACTACTTTTAAAGGTTGAAGTTAGACATGCCATGAAGATTCAAATGAAGGAGAAAGCTAAAAAATCGTCATTATGGAACATAATTGGCATCAAGATTCAAGGATAACTAATAACAATATTTTTCTATTACTAGATTATGGAAGAAGTTGAATGTAAATAGTGCTACAATCATATTTATAATTGGAATTGGCCTTTTGCAAGGTTTTTGTAAATTGAAGTTTCAAAACAAAGTTGACATTGGTGTTTAACATGTAAGTAATACATGATTCATCTATGGTTTGCTATATTCTTATTCATAACAGAACCAACATTCATTATGGTCTAAGATAGCCATCGATCTCATATTGTTTACATAAAAGGTTTTGTTATTTTGATAGGATTTTCGTATTTTAAGTGTTTATTTCCTTTTATAACAATAGTTTTTAGGTTCCATGCTTGTACGAAGCTTAGGAACTATTATAATTGGGGATTATTACGTTGTTATTGATTTATCAAACCATTGGAATGCTTTTTCTTTCATCTTTTAGAGTGCTCTTGCATAAGATTCTCTAAAATCTTCGATCTTATTTAACTTGCTAATGGAAATCAAAATCCTAGGATCTTGTCACTCCTAATCCTTTCTATTTTGGAGTGTGGCGATTTATATCCTTTTCCCATATCTTTTTTATGTTCAATTTATTAGATTAACCTATTTTTGATAGGATGATCCTAGGTCCTTTTGTAATGATATCGAATCTCCTTAATTCTTATTGGTGAGGGTTGTATCAAAATTGGTATCAAAACTCAATTATATAATTATGTTCATTATTAATATCGTTTGTTTACACATTTAATATTCATTATTATTTTTGTATTTTTTAAAGTTTCATTAAGAATAAAATATTCTTGAGTTTATGTTCCTTGATTCTTAAGTTTCAAGTTAATTAAAAAAGAAAATTTTTATGAAGAGAAAGCCCTAACAGTTTCATATAAATAAATACAAAGTAGTCAGTAATTACATCAATCATTAAAGAAAAGTTTATTCTTATTCCAAAAAGAACAAGGAATCGTAATACCAAAAGATATTCTATTTATCTAGTTATTCTTGCAATTAATGTCATTATTTCATTCTTTTGAAATTCTTCTTCTTGTTATTAAATCCAATTAAGACCCCTTAGAACTTAATTTTCTGTTTTAAGTTTTCTTATTCATTGGCTTCTAGTTTCATTCTTTTTTTTTAAAAAATTGTTTCTTCTGGGAGTATTTGAAGAAGGGGATATTTAAATTAGATTTCTTGATTTAGATTATCTATTTTGAGTAGAACCTTTACTTAGGCGCTTGGGTTAAGATTTGAGTGAATTCTTATAATGAAACATGTGTGGTAGTGCTTTTGCTACTAACTTGTTGTGTATGTACATTATGACTCATACCTGAATAATAATCATATCCAAAGAAAAGGAAGCAAGTGAGGAGGAAAGGGCGTATGATGAGATGGTGGAAAACAATATGGATGGTATTAAGATGGCAATACCACCTCTTTTTTTAAGGAAGATAGATTCCAAATGCATACTTAGAGTTAGAGAAGCAAGTGGAGCTAGTCTACGATTGTTATAACTTCTTAAAGGAGCAAATTGTTAAGTTAGGTACTGTAGTTTAGTACCTATGTGATGGATTAGAGGGATAAACAAATTCTCACTAGAAGGAGGAACTAAGAGTTGCATATTATAATTTGAGAGGAGATGAATTTGGTGACGAGGAATTTGTTTATGCCAAATTCCTATTATAAGGAGCTCTATTAAAGGTTACAAATGCTAAACCAGTGCTCCAAGAGTATAGAGGGGTACCATAAGAACATGGAGGTTGGTATGACTAGGGCCAATATGGAGTAGACAATAGTTTAATTTTTTTTAGGGGTTGAATAGTAAAATTGCTAATATTATGAAGCTACATCACTATATAGAGTTAGTAAATGTGGTGCATATAGCCATTAAGGTAGAGAGACATCTCAAAAAGAGGCTTACTAACCATTTTGGTGTGTCAAGTGCAAGTTCTTCATCATGGAGAAGTAAAAAAGAGGATATGGCTCTAAAACCCAAGTATGAAGTAATTAAGTTGAAAGTGTAACACCTATTTGAGAGAAAGCTAAGATTGATTATACTCATATAACTAGGAATTGAGACATCATGTGTTGGAAGTGTTTAGGGAGAGGACATATGGTATCCCAATACCCATTAAAAGAGTGATGATGATGATGATGATGATGATGGAAGAGGTGAGAATATGTTTGAGAGCGAAGATAATTTGAAAGTTGAGATATCTAGCTTGGAAGATGCTAGTAACAAGGAGTGCATTAAAAGGCCTAAGGTGGGAAGGATGCTAGTTACTATGAAGATGTTGAGTATGCAAGTAGGAGATGATAAAGTGAATGAGAAAAGGAAAAACTTTTCTATACTAACTATACCACCAAGGATCGAGTATGAAATATGATCATAATGGGGGAAGTTGTGCTAACATGGCTTGTATGGAGTTGGTGGAAAGTTTAGGATTTCCAACAAATAACTGCCAAACACCATAAACCATGTAGCCTAAAATATTTGAATGAGTGGCAAGGTTAAGATAACAAAGTAGATGAGAGTTTCTTTTTCCATTGGGATGTACAAAGATGAGATACTGTATGATGTGGTTTCTGTATAAGTGAGACGCATCCTTTTGGGACATGCTTAATAATTCGAATAGAGGGTCATATATGACAAGTGAAAAAATAGATATTAATTTATTATAAATGGAAAACCAATCACTCTTGCTCTATTATCACCAAAGAAAGTATATGAAGACTAGCTCAAGATGTATAAGGGTAAGAAAAAGAGAGCAAGGGAAAACAAACGAGAGCAAACACTTGACAATTTTTCAAAAACTTTGGAAAAAGTAAAAAAATGAGACAAATACAAAGGAAAAATGTGCAAGCTTGGTAGAGAGAGTAGGGGATGTGAGATATGTAGTATTGGAAAAATTCTAAATGCTTTTTCTTATTTACAAAGAATCTTTTATTTCTCACGAAGTGAATACTAAGGTTACCTTACCTAGGGGTATTATGTCTCTTTTATAGGAGTTTAAAGATCTCTTCTAAAAGGATATAACAAGTAGATTACCATTAGTCCAAGGTATTGAGCATTAAATCAAATTTATTCTAAGTGTGCAGATTATAAACTAACTAGCCTATTAGACAAATCCAAAGAAGACCAAAGAGATATAAAAGCAAGTGGAAGAGTTTTTGGAGAAGGTCTATATAACTGAGAGTCTATGCCCACGTTCTGCTTTTGTTTTGCTAGTGCTAAAAATAATGGAATATATAGAATATGTGTAGATTGTCTCACTATGAACAAAATTATTATAAATTATTACAATCTAACTCTTAGATTAGATGACATACTTAATGAGTTGTTTGGTGCTTTTTACATTCTCTATAATTGACCAAAAATCTAGGTACAATAAAATTAGAATTAGAGAATGAGATGAATGAAAAATTACCTTTATAACTAAACATGGATAATATGAGTGGTTAGGAATGCTTTGTGATTTGATTAATGCACCAAATGCTTTTATGAGATCAATGAACCATGTTTTACGTGAATTTTAAGCAAGTTTATAGTAAGTACTTTAATGATATTTTTGTAGATAGTAAGACCATATATGCACTTTTTGAGCATTTAGATCATGTTTTACATGTACTTAGACAATAAAATTTATATTTCAATTTAAAAAGTTGTACATTTTACACTGAACAGGTTATGTTTCTTAGTTATATGGTGAGTGCAAAAGTTATACAGGTAGATGAAGAGACAGTGAGAGCTATTTAGAGAATGGCTAACACCCAAGATTGTGAGTTATGTTAGGAGTTTTCATGGGTTGGCTAGTTTTTATAAGTGATTTATTAAGAACTTTAGTACAATTACTACACCATTAACTGAGATAATGAAGAAAGTATAGGATTTAAATGGGGTGAAGATCAAGAGAGAGTCTTTAGTCTTTTAAAGGAGAAGTTAAGTTTAGATCTTGTGTTAACTTTACCAAATTTTACTAACACCTTTAAGATTGAGTATGATGCTTTAAGTTTAGGAATTGGAGCGGTATTGATGCAAGATAGAATATCAATTGTGTACTTTAGTGAGAAGTTTAGTGGGATAAATTACCTCACTTATGATAAGGAGATGTATGTATTGATAAGAGATTTAGAGACTTGGCAATAATACTTATGGCCTAAGGAGTTTGTGATACATACAGACTATAAGTTGTTGAAGTATATCCAAGGTCAAAGTAGGTTGAGTAAAAGATATGCCAGGTGGTTGATTTTATAGAGACTTTTCTTTATGTGGTAAAATATAAGCAACGTAAAGAGAATATAATAATTGATGCATTATTTAGGATACATGCTTTATTGGGTATTGTGTATACTAAATTGATGGGATTTGAGCATATTAGGGACTCATATATTAATGATCTTGATTTGTCAATGTATTTAAAGCATGTGAGAATTCAACTTTTAGAATGCCCTATAAGTATGAAAGGTATTTGTTTAGAGAAAATTGATTATGTATACCTCATAATTCTTTAAGAAAGTTGCTTATGAGAAAGTCGCATAAGGGAGACTTGATAGGACACTTTAGAGCTAAGAAGACTCTACAGGTATTGAGTGACCAATTCTTTTGGCCACATATGAGGAAATATAAAGAGAGAGTGTACAAGAGATTAATAATTTTAGGCAGTCCAAATAACGAGTGTAACTCTATAGTATATATACAACTTTACCTATACCGAGTAAATCATAGGTAGATCTTTTGATAGATTTTATTTTGGGGCTACCTAGTTCATAAGACTGGTAAGGATTCAATTTTTGTAATGGTGGACAAGTTTTTGAAGATGTCATTTCACTACATGTCATAAAACCAATAATGAATCCTACATTTTTAAATAATTCTTAAAAGAGATTGTCTTATTGCATGGAGTTTTTAGAACTATAGTGTCAGATAAGGGTGTTAAGTTTTTGAGTTACTTTTAAAAGAGTTTATGAAAAAAATTAGGGAGTAAGTTATTGTTTACTATAACTTGTCATTCATAAATTGATGGTTAAACTACAAGTGTTTAATAAGACTCAAGGGGCATTATTGCATGTTATTATAGGTAGTAATTTTAGGAGATAGGAAGAGTTATTGTCTTTTATTAAATTTTGTTATAACAAGATTGTCCGTAATGCTATGGATTTTACACCATTTAAGATTGTTTGTAGATTTAACCTATTACATCTTTTATATCTTATGCATATTACTTTAGGTGAACGAATTAGCTTGGATAGTGAGAATAAAGTTGAGTTGATGAATAAGTTCTATGAGAGGGCAAAGCTAAGCATTACGAAGAGGACCAAACAATAAATTAAGAAAGTTAATAAGGTAAGAAAGGAAATGATATTCGAACCTGGAGAATGAATTTGGATACACTTGTAGAACGAGATGTTTCCAAACAAACAGAAATCTAAGTTACAAATAAGAGGGGATAGACCATATCTAATTGTGAAAAGAGTGAATAATAATGCATATAAGATCAACATGCCGGGTGATTATAGTGTTCATTCTACTTTTAATGTGACTGATTTATCTCCTTTTGATTTTATAGAGGAAGATGTTGATTTGAGGAAAAGTTCTTTTGATGTGGGGGAGAATGATGGGAATCAAGCATCTACTACTCAAGTATAGAGAGTTTTTGGAGATCTATTGAAGGGCATTAGAGGATAGAAGACACGAAATAGGGTAAAGAAGGTCAAAAATTCCTCGACAGTTTACTGGCGGATCTCTATGCAAAGAGTGAGGCTTATCTAATTTTGGAGGTTGAAGTTAGACGTATTATGATGATTCAAATGAAGGAGTAAGTTGAAGAATTATTGTTACTGTTGGACCCCATTTTCGTAGCCCAACATCGGACACGGAATTATGAAGTTTGAACGTGGAGGAAAGACTTAGAAGTTGAAAATTTAGAAGAAAAGTCTCCACGGAAGCAAAAGCAGGCGACGTCGCAGCGACTGGAATCTCACCGCGACGAACACGGGTGGGGAACATACGTCGCGACGTGTGATTTATCATACATTGCGGCGAGCATGCGAGGAGTACATCGCGACGTGCGATTTATCATACGTCACGACGAACCTGCAATTTCTCCCCTCATCGCGACGATCAGGTGGTCTCATCGCGACGAACAGACCCGACCTCAAAAATTTGCAAACTTAAACCCTACTAACTACTCTACTAAATGCAGCCCTGCTTTCCCAACAACCATCATCAATTTAAACCCAAAGCAAAAATAAACTCATACCTAAACACATGAAATTTTCAAAATCCAAATACATATTTCATTGATAACAAATGTAAGAATTTTACAAAGCTTTAATGGCATTTCAAGCCATAACACATCACTTGAGTTCAAGAGCCAAAAATACAAAATACACTTAAACTAATAAAACTTGAAATGTGACTAAAGCCTTGAATTCCAAAATGTAACTTGAAAATACAAAAGATGCAAATTCGGAGTGATGCCATAACTCTTGTCCTACTCAATCTCCTGCTCATCACCTGCTTAGGGGGAGGATAAAGGGAGGTGAGCTATAAAGCTCGTAGGCAACAATTTTATAACCAGTAACAAGCAAAACCATTGAAAGCTTATTTCCATTATAACAAAAGTTCACATTGCAGTCACAAAGCATATATTTATCAATCAAATTTTTCAATAATGCAAAATCAAGTATGTATCAATCTTGTCAATGTATCATGAGCACTTATGCACATCAAAATGGTCTGGAAGGTCCATAAACAGAACGAGCTAGC
>JAOSBM010000003.1:22036091-22046571 GCA_027568955.1 Erythroxylum tenue
TATACTCTAACTTACTCTTAAATTCTCCATTTAATACTTCTTATTCCATCAATTTAAGCAATAAATGCTCCAATCATTGACATGCTAATTAAACTCCAACCAAAGAAGAATTTTATCAATCAAAACCTCAAAATTAACCGAAATCATGTTTATTTAGTAAGAAAAGAATTCGGAGGCCAACAGTTACAAAACATAACCAACATCAATGTTACATTGTTGTTAGAGTGCAAAAGAAGTTGAATGTAACTAGTGTCAAAGTTATAATTGTAATTGAACTATTTTTTTTAGATTTTGTGGACTAGAGTTCCAAAATAAAACTATTATTGGATTTTAACATATAATTGATGTTGAACTCGTCTTTAATTTTTCATAGTCTTGTCTATAACAAAATTGGTGCCAATTATAGTCCAAGACTATCATCAATCTTGTATTATTTACAAATAGAGTTTTGCTATTTTAATAAAAATTTGTTATTTTGATTGTTTATTTCCTTTTAGAGCTTTAATTTTTAGGGATTCATACATAAAAGAGGTTAAAGGATTATTATATTTGGGAATTATTATGTTATTAGTAATTTACTGAACCATTGCAAAGATTTATCTTCTATCTTTTACAGTGCTTTTACTCAAAGTTCTCTAAAAACTTTGATCTTATCTAGCTTATTAGTGACAATCAAATCCCTAGGATTTTATCACCCTTAATCCTTTCTTTTCTAGATTGAGGTGATTTATATCCTTCTTTTGTGTGTTTTTATATTCGATTTCATAGATTAACTTATTTTTGATAGTCTAGTCCTAGGTCCTATTGTATTGATATCGAAAGTCATTAGTCCTATTAGTGAAGGTCGTTTAAAATTTGGTGGAGAGTGATAGGAATCAAACATTTACTACTCAAGTATAGAGAGTTGATAGAGATTCATTGAAGGATATAAGAGGAAAAATAACATAGAGTAGGGCAAAGAAGCCTTCAACAACTTAATGGTGGATCTTTACATAAGGAATGAGGCTTTGCTACCTTTAAGGATCAAAGTTATACCTATCATAACGATTTAAGTGTTGAGCAAGGTGAAAAATTGCAATTACAGTATGTAACTAGCATTGAACTTTAAGGATAATCAGTATCGGTCTTTTATTACTGCTATAATGGTGAAGAAGTCAAATGAAATTAACGTCAGAGTCATATTTGTAACTAGCATTGATCTTTTGTGTGGTTTTGTGGGCTAGATTTTCAGAACAAAATTGATGCTAGAGTTTAATACATAAACAACGTCAGGCTCATCATTAGTTTTACATAGTTTTTTACATAATAAAATTGGCTAGTGGTGGTCCAAGATAGACACCATTCTCGTATTGTTTACAAATATGATTTTGTTATTTTGATAGGATTTCATTATGTTGCATGTTTATTTCCTTTCATAACTTTAGTTTTTAGTTTTTCATGTTTATAAAAGGTTTATGGATGATTTTAATTGGGGATTATTATGCGATTGATTTATCAAACCATTTGGGATATTTTCTTCCGTCTTTTAGAGTGCTCTTACTCAAAGTTCTCTAAAAACTTCAATCTTATCTAGCTTCTTAGTGGCGATCAAAGTCCTAGGATCTTATAACTCTCAATCCTTTCTTTTCTAAAGTTTGGTGATTCATATCCTACTTTTGTATGTTTTTTCGTTCAATTTTGTGCGTATATGAACACGACCCCCAACATGGTCATATCGTAGGTATGTAACTCACTATATCTTCAAAAAAATATGATCATGGGCTCTGACACGCTTGTATCTCAAACCATGTTCTATTAAGAAAATCATTTCCACACCAATTCTCTCATGTTTCAATCATGTTCTAACCCGTGTCTTAACCTTTGTATTCCAGAAAAACACACCCTAAAACATAATCATATGTTAGGTTATGTGCACCCAAATACTTTCAAAAGATACTTGGACTCTTCTAAAAATATTCTAAATTTATAATCCGTATCTAGCACGATAGGTTGTGTTCACTCAAATATTTTCAAAAGATACCTGGACTCTTTTAAAACATTCTAAATTTACTAACCATATATTTGAACCATACATAACAAAAGTTCAATCTTATTGGAATAGTAAGTTCTTCAAATTTCTATAGTAAGACTTCGATAGTTTTATAATTACATTCTATATGTGATGTATTTAATTTAGATATTAATTATATGCACTTGAACATTACTTCTACTTAAAAAAAGAGAATTATCTTTTTCAAAAATTAAAATTCGTCCATTTTCTGACACCACCTATTTTCTACAATGAACGAGACAATCTATATACAATTTTGAGATACTACTTGCTACTTCTAAATTAAAAGCTAAGAATTTCCTTGTATCACTTTCCAGAAAAAAATTAAAACTAAGCAGTTTGTAAAGAATAATACTAAATGATAAAACAATTAAAACTACTGTTCCTTTTGTTTCTCCGATAATAAAACAATAGATCACTTATTTTTTGAATGTCAATTCTCTCAATCCATTTGGGACCATTGTCTCTACCATTTTGATCTACACCTTCCATTTCAGCCAAACCTAAGATCCATTCTCACTTGGTTTAATCTTGCTCTAAATATCAGTACCTCAAACATTACTATTTTCCCTATCCTTCTTTCTACTACAGTCTACTGTAACATTTGAACTGAACGGAACAATAGAACTTTTAAAGATGAAGCCATGGATGCTGGGAGTGTGTCCTCCAGAGTAATCTTCCAAGCTATGGAACATCTCCGCTCCAACACAGTGAGGAGGTAATTGATGAGGTTTATTTCTCTAACATACTTTTCTGCAAGTTGAAAGTTCAGGAAATCCAACTGGTACAGCAGTTTCAGGGAGAAGATGGGTATAGGCATCTTCTTCGGTAAAGATGAAAGGAAGTTAACACCTGGACCTCCTTGTTTGGAATAGCATGTACAAATAATAAGCAGAGGATTCGACAACAGATTTTCTCATTGCAGATCGAGGTCCACAATATACGGATGGAAGGCATAAGAACTAATCACATTCCTAGTAATAAAGATTATGAGCAAATTGGCAGAGAACAGGAGCATTTGAAGAGACTTAATCTGCTTTAGAGTGTTGATAGTAAATTGATTGTGTAGCTGTTCCTTGACACGCAGCAGGAAGGTTTGTAGGTGAATTGAGCTTCTGTATAACTTGATAGCTTGCTAAGGCATGTTTGGCAGGAAGTTGTTTCAAATGTTGATTGTAATTGTTCAAAGGAATTAGTTACAAGGACTGTTGTAGGTAATATTGACTCTCCGTAAGGTTGTCAAGAGGTTAATGTGTATGAATCTCAAGATTTGTATATAACTTTTTATCATCCGTATAAAGTCTTCTGATTTATAAAAAAAAAAAGTTTAGTTAAATTTAATTAATGAAATCTTTGAATTGTTAGGATAAAAACCCAAAAATAGTTCTTTTTTCATTTTTCATTTCAATGAAATAAGTTAACATGTTGAGAGGGGGCAAATGTAAATATAACTTCTACTTTTTTTTAATGAATTGTTAGGATAAAAACCCAAAAATAGTTCTTTTTTCATTTTTCATTTCAATGAAATAAGTTAACATGTTGAGAGGGGGCAAATGTAAATATAACTTCTACTTTTTTTTAAAAAAAAAAGAGAATTAATTTTTCCAAAAATCAAAATTTGTCCATTTTCTGACACCAACTATTTTCCACAACGAGGGAGACAGTCTTTCCTTGATACTATAGCCAGCTCAGTTCAATTGTCAAAATGGAAAACACTATGAACTTAAATGAGTTGCTTTAAAGCTAATTTTAATTTGATTTGTTGTCACTTTCATAGATATCCTCGATAATGACCAGTAGTACCAAGAAGTACTCATGCAAAATGCAACTGTATTCATGATTATTGGGAACAGCATGCAGAGGGAGATTTATCCATTTTATTGTAGAAAAAATTGTATGCTGCTGATTGATGAAGCAGCTTGAGATGTGGTAAGCAGCATTGACTTCTCAAGGTGTTAGTCATGGACAAGGTTTTTGTACTGTTCTAAAACATATCTGTGGTGGACATGAATGACATTAATCATGTACAATTAGCTCATCACTTGAATTAGCTTCATGACTTGGAGAAGAATCGAATTGTCCTTCTCGTTTATTGGATTCTATAAGCATCAAAACAACTTCCCTCATTGTTGGTCTGTCCAGTGGTGACATACTTGTGCAAAGTAATGCAATTTTCATGACAGTGATCATATGAGACACAATTTTCTCATCTTGTAAGTCCAGCCGGACATCAAGTAGTCCAGGTGACAACGAATGAATCCTGATGTAGTTTCTCACCCATGTTACAAGATCACCGTCTTGCTCAACGGGTTGGACTGGTGTTCTGCCTGTCAGCAGTTCCAGAAGGACAACTCCATAGCTGTATATGTCACATTTTTCTGTCACTTTCATAGTGTATGCATACTCTGGAAAAAGAAACGACAATTGAAACATTCATTAGCATTTTACATAGCATCATATTGGCTTAGATGAATTGAGGATAACATTTCAGCTTGATTTGGAAAATAAAATGATTTACATGTAGGTTTCATGATCGATCATTAATTATCAGCACTTGTTGCTAACAGAATCAAAAGTTAATTCCCTCTTTCACGTTCAAATTTATGTTAAAATTGACCCAACATTGCCGATCAATTGATCCTATGAAACACAAAGAAGTATCTTCTCAGGGATGCAACTGAAAATGCAAGTAACACTATGACATATTATATAAGTAGGTTTTTATGCAAATATGAACCACTAGATATTTTTGCACTTCCTATCAACTTAGACAGCACTTTTGGCAAACATCCAACACATTCAGAAATTGAACTAAAAAGTTCAACAAAAAACCATGCTGCAAAATGGCAAGTGTATTAATAACCTTAAATATAAGACTTGACTTACAATATGAACTAAGATTGAGATTCTCAGGCTTTCAATACAACTTACCAGGAGCAATGTAACCATAAGAACCAGCAACTGCAGACATTGATTTTGAGTATGGCATATCAATCACTTTTGCTAACCCAAAGTCTCCAACATGAGCCTCATACTTGTCATCAAGTAAAATGTTGTTTGATTTGATGTCACGGTGAAAAATCCGAGGCTTGCAATCGTGATGCAGATAAGCCAGACCCTGAGCAGCTCCAAGTGCAATCTTGAATCTTGTCCACCAATCAAGATTACAAATTGGTCCATGAAGCAGTTCTCCTAAACTACCCTTTTCCATATATTCATAAAGAAGTAAATTAGAACCCTGGTCATAACAAAAACCATAAAGTTTCACAATATTTCGATGGCTGATTTTTCCCAAAGTCAAAATTTCAGCACGGAAGCTATTATGAATGTTGCTTCCCTCCCTGTTAGATGCTAACTTCTTGATTGCAATGGTTCGACCCCATGGCAGGACTGCTCTATATACAATTCCACAAGCTCCCCTTCCGATCACAAAGCTGTCATCAAAATTATCAGTGGCTGCAACCAAATCCTGGAATGTGAATCCTTCCTTGGGAGGGCAATATATGTCTAAAGCTGGAGAAGATAAGGATCTTTCTTGTGAATGAGCAATTATTTCAACCGGACGTCTCATGAAGTATATAAGGATGACAATTAGAATAAGAGAAAGGCAACCAATTACTGCTGCAATGATAGCAACAATTTTACCTAAACGAGCATTTTTGCCTTGTCTATCTAACGGAAGAGAAGAATTTGGAAATTCGTTGCAATTAGCAAAAGGTCCACCACAAAGCCCTTTATTTCCGAGAAAACTGTTAATGCCTGAATTTTGAAAGACTGTTAAAGAAGGTATAGGGCCTGTTAAGTCATTGTAAGAAAAGTTGCACCCAAGTAAGCTCGACAAGTGAGTCAAAGAAACTGGAATTTGACCACTCAGATGGTTGTTATTGAGCAGCAGGATTTCCAATAACACCAAATTGCCAAGCTCATCAGGGATTGGGCCAGAAAGATTGTTATAACTGAGATTCAACGCTATCTGCAAGCTTGATAGTTCACCGAACTCAGCAGCTATCCTGCCTGAAAACAAGTTGCCTCCCATTTGTAACTCTGTTAGGCGCCCCAATTTTCCCAACTTTACAGGTATAACACCGGAAAGTTGATTATCTGAAAGCTTGAGAAGCTCCAACTGGGAAAGATTACCTATCTCGCTTGTTAAAGCACCAACAAAAGTATTCTGACTGATATCAAGTCGTTGAAGCATTAGGCAGCTAAAAATTTCTGATGGTATAGTTCCGGTGAGAAAATTGGACGAGATGTTGAATGTCACCAGCTGAGAAAGTTTACCAATCTCTTTTGGCAGCCCACCATTAAAGTAGTTTTCTGCTAGAAGCAACCTCTGCAAACTAAGGCAATTACCAATTTCTGGAGGGATTGGACCAGTAAATTTGTTCTGACTCAAGTCAATGCTAAAGATGTAGGTTGACTTGCACAATTCAGATGGAAAACTCCCTACGATAGCATTCCCAGCAAGATGAAGTTGCAACAAGGTTTTGCAGTTTATGACTCCTGTTGGAATATAATCTGTGAGACTGTTTGACCCCAGACTCAAAAATGTCAGGTTAGAATTTCTGCAGAGATGACGGGGGATTCTTCCTGTCAGGTTGTTATTTGACAAATCAACTGCCCAAAGTCGGCTGTATAACCCAAGGTCTGGAGGAATGCTACCTGTCAAAGAATTGTTGAAAAGCTGCAGCGTGGTCAGTTGCTTCAAAAACTGGAACCTCATAGGAATTGTACCTGTGAGGTTATTTATGGAGAGATCAAGCTCTGTCAAATTCTCCAAAGTTGTTAGCTCATCTGGGATGACACCGGTAAGTCCATTCTCAAAAAGGTGGAGCAAATGCAATCCAGAAATCTTACCAAAATCACTTGGTATCTCTCCTGTCAACATATTCTCAGAGAAATCAACCTCTGCTGCTGAAGACAGATTTCCAATCTCCCTTGGTATTGTTCCATTTAAGTGATTCCTATACAGATATAGCTTCCTTAGAGAGGCAAGTTGACCAAGCTCCTTGTGTATAGCCCCAGAAAGATTGTTATCGTAGATAGCAAGAGTCACCAAATTGGTACAATTGCCTAACTCCCTTGGAATAGGGCCTAAAAGCTGATTACCCCAAAGAACCAAATCTGTCAAATTCTTGAGCATCCCAATCTCTTTTGGAAGTTCCCCACTTAATTTGTTTTGTGCTAGACCAAGATACTCCAGGCTTTCACATCCTCCTATCTCCAGTGGTAACCTTCCAGATATTAAATTCTGTCCCGCTCTAAAAGTCCTCAAATTCTTAAGTTTCCCGAAAGAAACTGGTAATGATCCAGTAATGTTATTGCTATATGCAATTAATTCTGAAAGGGAGGATAGGCTTCCAATCTCCAGTGGAAATTGGCCCGATATTCTGTTGTTGCATATGTTCAAGATTTCCAGGGAGGTAAGGTGACATAACTCTGTAGGGATTTGACCTTCGAACTGATTATTGTTAAGTAGAACAACTTCCAAACTGGAACAGTTTCCAAGTTCTGGTGGTATGTTTTCAGAAAAATCATTGAAGGAAAGATTTAGATGAGTCAGATGAACTAATCCACCAATGCTAGCTGCTAGAGAACCAGAAAGATTCATTGAACTCAAATCAAGATACCAAACCATTGGACTGTAATCACCAGTGCAATTAACTCCATTCCATCCACAAGGGTTGGAATCGTTAGGGTTCCAGTTATCCAGATAATTAACCTTATCAATCAACCTATCCTTGATATCTAAGAGGTAATGACCTTCATCATTAAGTCCCAAGGATTGATGAACCAAAAGGGAAAGAACAAGAGATATGGCTATCAACCTATATGATATCCTCTCCATATCTAAACCCTCAGGTTGTGGCATTCCGTGGTAAAAGGGGTAATTAATGAGTATGAATCGAAGCAAAAGAACAGGGCATGAACTTCCAACCTCAAACCAGTTAAGAATCACGTCTTGGTCCTTTCATGATGATATCTTTACAAAATAACTAGTTCATGGACTCCAAGACTCTCAACCTGTAATATGTGGAAGTAAATAAAGATTCAAAAGAAGCATACAGACAAATAGTTTGAAGCTTACAAAAACAAGAAAAAACAAACGGCTCGTCATACCTGTTTGTGCAGTCGAGAGAATCAAAGTATGGATTTGTAGAAAAGGGGGAAGGGGCAACTTTCAGTTTATTAGAGAATACTTTACGAGTTTGTTGTATTACCGAGTAAAAATCAATTCTTGGGTCCTTCAATAAGAAGTGTTCTAAGTGCGATGAACTGTGACAATTGTCAGTTTCTTATCATTATCAGATAGAATGAAAGCGCTGAGTTAGTCGTCTATTCAATGATTACGAAAGTCCACTTAACAATTAAGGATATTGCTGGCTGACCACACAAATGATTCAAGAGTGGCATGGCCGACAAAGTATAATAAAGGTTTTTGGTCTCTTTCATTATTTTAAGACAACAAACAAGAATGAAAGAGAGATTGTAATTTGAGAGCAACATATTGACTCTGAAATCTGAATTGCTTCCATTTTTCTTTGAAATCCTGTTTTTGGATGGTGGTGTTCTGGTATTGTTAGGTAAAGAAGGTACAAGTCAAACAAACCACAGTTTTCAGCACAACTGTGGTAGGTTGGTGGAGAGCAGCCAAAACATTACCTGTCAGCTGTGCATAAATGTTTTTATTTTCAACCAGTGTTAGTTATCCTTCAATTTGGTTTTGGATATATTTAGTGTTTATCCAAATAAGAGATCTCTAGCACACAAGAATTTTCCCAGTCCAAAATCATTCGCAGTGACTTTTTATGTGAATTAAAAACTATGCACTCATCTAATCATCAAACTCAAACGTTTATTTCCGGTTTGGTAAATGTAGTAGTGATTTTACTTTTGGTTACGGTGATGATAATCTTGCTTTCTGTCCCCTCAAAGTGGCTCTTTAGACGGTCAACAAGCAACATATGTAATCTCTATTGGGATTTGGAATTCCTTTTCGCATCACATTCACAGCTCGGAGGATTTTGAATAACAACGGAATTAGCATTATAAAATATATGAAGCAACTAAACATTTATGGCATATCATGAAATTAATAGTTCAACGATTAACCAATCTCTGGTGTGGAAAGTTACAACATACTAATAACATATCAAATGAAAACTCAAAGAATAGGTTGCGTCGCTCTACTCCATTCAGTTGACACCACCGTCAAAATTAAATTTAATTCCTTGGGAATGCACATCATTCATGATTTAGAGAGTTAATAATCTTTACATGTCAAGTGAATTATGCTTGCTCAAGATTTAGATTAGGCCTCAGCTCCACTTCCAAATTCCCTTCAACGGCCTCCTTGGGATTTCTCCAACAGCAGGCTAACGTTCTTTTTTCGCCGTTGCTTTACATCTCATGTATATTAAATTTTGTAAAATGATATTGTACTTCATCTGATTAGTAAAAGAAACAGTTTCAAGAATTTATATCAATCTTTTATTTTAGAAGTTAAATTAATTTTTTAGAATGTAAAAGAATATTGTTAGGCAACCTTTAAGAGAAAGAACTTGGTTTTACAAAAGACCTATTAATAGTCTAACCATCACATTGGCAAGAATTTGGCAGCTAAACTTATGTGACTATGGAAAGCACACTAGAAGTTAAGGGTATGTTTGTTTTTATTTTTTATTTTTTTTTCAAATTTAGTATTTTAGGGTTTGTTTGTCTTTATTTTTTGTTTTTTTCAAATTTAGTAAAAAATGTTTATTTGAGTTTTTAATTTCTATTTTTAGATTTAGTTTCTTCTAGTTTTTAAAATTTATGAAAATCATAAGAATCAATGAAACCTTGCAGCCAATCAATTAGATGCAAATTAATGTATGACATTATATTTTAATTAATGAAAAGGCTTTATTTATCTTTATGTATTAATTTAATTAATGTTTTATGTTTTAATGCTAAAGATAAAATCCTTGGAATAATTACTGGGTAATTGAAATTATGATGAGAACATAATTGTGAGATTCAATTTACACTTATATGTTATTCCTAAATATTCCTAGTTGTAGTTTCATTAAGACTGGATATTGTTAAAACAGTAAAACTAGCATGCATTATGTTTCTTTCATAAGAAGAAAGTAATTGATCTCATAAATTAAAGTATAGAGATACTTAAACTAATGTGTGGATGATTATTAGGGAATAAGTCATTGAACTGACTCGATTATGAGAATTCCAAATGGAATATTACTTATGTGTCTATGGATTATCTCATAATGATGGTTGTATAATTGATCTTCAGACTTGAGATTACCAAGGTATCTAGTGTGGGAATTACTGTGTTTTAATTCTACTTATTAATCGTCCTAGGATAGTTCAGTTGGTAGTAATTGGATACAGTATGAACCATATGTAGATAGTTGAGTAAGTCAATAT
>JAOSBM010000003.1:22076411-22089544 GCA_027568955.1 Erythroxylum tenue
ATAGCTAGATTATTTCCTAAATAGTCCTAGGAAGTTTGTATATAAACCTTGTTAAACCTTGTTCCTATGTACAGAAAATATATTGAATACAAATTCTGTTCATCACATTCATCACATCCTTTGTATACAAACCGTATGTTGTGTCAATATTTAGGTAACTAGTCATGTCCATAAGCTGATTACCGACTACAAATGCCAAAGTCATGTTCAGGTTACACCAGATTTCTGTAATTGAGTCAGTAAGGAATACAAGTCTCTTGTGGATATGTTATTTTACGAAAAATTTCGCATGAATGTGAAGATAGCTGAAACAGTTCATTTTCTATCTAATTTGCTCTTGCATCATAGTTGATGATGAAATTGCTGAACAGATGTTAGTTCATTGTATGAACAAAACAGTTTAGTAAATAAACTTACCCGAATAGTCCAATATATGCAGGAAGAAACTAAGCTTGTAGAAAAAGTTCTCCAACTGCTTCAAATCATTTACTGGGATCTCAGAACCACTATTACCAAAAAGCCCTCCAGGCTTCCTAAGATTACCACCAGATACTACTTCATATATCAGGAATTGCAAGCAATGAACCTGAATACAAAGGGTAAAAATATTTCAGAATCACATTCCCACATGTAGGTATGCAAGTATTGATTGAATCATAGTCTTGAAAGCTCATCTGTTAAAATTATAAACTGCATATTTGACAAACAGTCAACAAATTGAAGATATTGTATATGAGTGCATGTGGGATTCTAAGTACAATATAAATTTGTGTTACAAGTTAAATTCCAATTTCTGCATCTAAGAATTTGACGAAATGCAAGAATGGTTGCATTGATGAATTCTTGCATTAAGACATCCATTGATCATAATTGTTCTCATAAGCAAACCTATGATTTTAATTTGATACTGGGGGCCATAATGGTTTGAAATTTCCTCAAACAGGTCTAACCATTACTCAAACTAAAAACCAAACATTGATAATGCACATTAAAAAAAAACATCAATAACATGAAAATCTCTGAAGACATATTTTGCTATTATAACCAAAATGTGCGTGCTTAATGAGCTGTACTGTACTCTAGCAACGTTTACCTGTACAAGTATATATCTTTAAAGGGCAATAATTAACCCCATAAGAGTATTGAGTATGTCAAACGGCACTATCAAAGAACATACCACCCCATTGTATCTTTTATTAATAATTACACTAGAATGACGTGGATTTTTTGTTAAAAAATAAAACATATGTGAATAACATTGTCCCTAGTTTTCATTGTATGATGCAAAATCAGTTTGGTATCAGAATTAAGAGATTTCTATCTGATAATGCAAGATATTACTTAACCACACGTTGTCATCATATTTTCATAAGGCATTATTCATGAATCATCTTGTATTCATACGCCACAACAAGATGGTGTGACTGAAAGGAAAAATGGTCATCTTACTATTGCCAAAGGACTTCTTTTTCATCACCATCTACAAACAGAAAGATATCAACTAATTGCTAAAACTCACAGAAATTAGGAACTGCAGGTTGCTTGAATTTTGAAGTCAGGTCTGTAATGCTAGTATATGTTATGAAAAAGGGCTTAGAGTTTATAAAAGAAATAAGGGAGGGAAAATCACTCAACCACAAGCTTTAATTTGGTAGAATGAAAAATGGGAGTTCATGGGATAATAAGGACAAAAGGCTTAAATTTAATTTATTCTAGGTTTTATTTATTAGATAAGGAGTAATAATAAGATAGATATAGTGGTCTAGTTTGTTTAGGACTTAAGCTTATTTAATATTAGAGAATCCTACTCAGTAAAGTAGGGTCCAATTTTATTTTGGATATCTTAGTAGGGAATACCTTTACTAGGATAATGGTTCCAAGGCAGGACATGTCAGGAACTCTAAAGGAAATTCTAGAGACAAGACAATGGATGCAAAATCTGGTGTTCCACAGGATTGGGAATGGAAAAGGCAAGTCTTTTTGGTACGATAAATGGAACTGTAAAGGTCCCCTATATAAGGTAGAGGAGGTACAGCCCTTGAAATTGGTGGTGAATCCAGAAACTAAAGTAAGTATGATAATTAGTAATAATCCGTGGATATGGCCCTTCCATAATAATAGAAGTGTCAGCCTCATAATGGAAGAGTTGCCAAGATGCTAAGAAAGAGAGCAAGATGAAATTCAGTGGCTAGCAGATAACTCAAGTTCAGCACAAAAGCCTGCAAAACACTTTTACAAACAACGCAGAACATAAGGCAGGAGTGGGCAGCATTAGTATGGGATAGTGACATCAATCCAGCTCACTCATTCATCTTATGGATAGGGAGCAATGGTTACGAGAGATAAGATCAAGTTCTCCATTAACACTTTGAACTGTGAGTTATGTAATACTAAACTGGAGAACATGGAACAACTGATGATTAGATGCAAGTTTACCAGACAAGTCTGGGGCCGGATACAGCTTATTCTCAACATGGACAAACCAGTGGATTCTTGGAGTGAAACTATTACTTGGCTGGGGAAACTTAGAGTACATAATCCAGCTAATCTCAAAGCAATCAAGTTAAGTTAGGCAGCCTTAGTGTACTACATATGGAAAGAGCGTAATTGCAGAGTTTTCAAACAAGAAAGTAGAAGCAGTGAGCTGGTTTTTCAGGACATTTTCCTCCACTGCAGATTAGCCATGTTAGCAAGCTGAATAGCTACAAATTTGACAAGCAGCATGAAGAGCAGATGGGGATTGGAGTAATACTGGTTTATGTGATCACAAGTGTCCCTTTGATTTCAAGATATAGACAGTTACTAGGAACCATAACTCTCCATAATCTAGATCTTTTGGATAATTCTAGCTTTTTGTACTCTAGACTATATATATATTTATATAATGAAATCTGTTAATTTTCGAGAAAAACAAAAAGAACGTCTGTATATATGTGTACTCAGCCCTTCAATAAAGCAAGCCTGAATATCCAGCAACCAACAACCTAAAATTCCAGCCATACCAAACTTAAAATTCCCGTCATATCAAACCTAAAATTCCAGCAACCTAAATGGATATTCCAAGCCTGAAATTCCAGCAGCCAAAATCTTATAAATGTTGTGACTTCTAACTGCTAACTTGGTATCTCTTCTATTCATCCCACATCAATTTGGTCTTAGAACTTTGTTTTACAATGGCTACACATAGAAAAAGGGAATATAGAAGACTACTCAGTGAGCAAAAGCAAGATGAAATAGTTCTGAAAATTATCAGCAATTTGGACTTCAACAACCTTCAATCAAAATGTGCTCTAAGAGCTAGTGCAAAAAACAACATTGAACAGCAAGATACACTTGATGTTGCGGGTGAAGAAAATGAAATCCAAGAGGAAGAGGCTGAAATTAATCAATAGCAAGTGGGATTAAGGAATCAACGCCTAACGAGAGGTCCAAGACAAAGAAACCAACAAGTAACCAAAATTTTACAATTTTTGTGACTTCTAGCTACTAATTTGGATCTCTTTTATTCATCCTACATCAATATATTGCTGGAATTTCAAGTTTGGGTAGAATTTTTGTGAAGTAAAAAAGCAACGGGTACTTCTAGGAATCACTCTTAAGGTAAGAAACTAGGAATCACTTCTAAGTCTCATAATCACTCTTAGAAGAAAGAGTAACACCTTCTAATTGAAAACTCAAAGTTCGTAGAGCAAATTCAAGCTTCCTTCATTGAAAGATTGATTATATATATTGAAAAGTTCTAGATACACAATCCTAGTGAAATAGGAAAACCCATTAAACTTCCAAAACAAGAATAGAATCATATTAATTAAGAATACTTATTACACCACTAATAAGGATAATAAATTGAACAGGATAATAAATTGAACAAAGAGAACAAAGTAATTCATTCCTAATCTTTCTGACCTTTTAGTAAATAGTATACAATCTTAAGCCTCTCCTATTAGCACTTCTTTTAATGCGTTAATGGTGTGATTCCAAAACTAGATCACTTAGTGGTAGGTGCTAAATAGGTATAAGCAGAAAGATTTTTCCAATCCATCTTACAGTGTAAGTGTTCGTGCAAAGAATGATAATTCTACAATTGTTTGTCACATATGTGTGTGCGAGAGAGAGATGAAGAGTGTGGATAAGGGTTAAAAGTGCAATAAATAGGGGGAAAAAAAAACCTGTGCAGCTGTTGGTGCAACCGGCCTTGGATAAAAGAAGTTCCCCCTGCCTTCTTCACCACCAAATGACTGTAACTCTGAATCTGCCTTGTTTGTGTTTGCCATCCAGTCAGCTGAGAGAGTCCGCATATCAGAAAGAATCCTGAAAGTTAGCAATTTTTACTTTAATGCATAAGTAATTTGACACATTCGGAGTAATTAATATGGAACAAGCACTTTCCTAATTGTGTTGACTAACCACATCACCTTAGAATGATCTTTTTTTTCAAACACAAAAGAGAGCAATCACTAGTTGTTCATGGCTTTAGCTCTTAAACTTCCTGTTTTTAGGTAGGCTTGGCAAAAAAGCCAAAGCCCAAGCGTGGCCCAGCATAAAATCAACAAGAAAAGCTTGATTTGATCAAGCTTTGGGTTGGGTTAGGTCCAAATTTGAGCTTCAAACTTGGGGGACCCCGACCCATCCTGACCGGACTCAACTGAAATTTGGCCCAAAAAGCCCGAGCCTGATCGAGCTTTGTGTCAGACCGACCCATTGCCAACCCTATCAATTTTAGAATATTTTATGCCCGTCCGTGTTAGTATGGCACATTTAACTTCTAAAAGTGTGCAGTTAAAACTGATAAAAGATAGAGGACTTATAAAAAGGTTTGTAAATGCATGCAGAAGGTGCTGGTTTGGATAGTGAGAAGACACTGGAATTCTAGGATTGTGTGATTTGGACATAACACCATAGGATCTCAAGTCAAGCAAGGTAAATTTATAACTATCCAAGGAAATAACAAAATTAAGGATTCACGTGGTCCAATGGGCCAAATTAGCCTACACAACCAGTGATTGCCTTCCCCTTCCTCATTGAACCAAATCAAAAAAGATAGTTTAGTTTAGTTGTTGCAGAAAAGAAATCTCCACTGATGTTCAAAATAAACCAATCCTTAATTACAAGGATAACAACATTATAGCCCCTCCAGATTATTAAAAGAAAAAAGAATAACCATAATGCTTTAATCATAGACATAATTAACAAATATCAATAGGTTTTTCTTATTCCGATATGAAAATATTTTTTGTGCAAGAGTCTGACTAAAGATCCAATATTTTAAAGTTTACCTTGAAAGGTCCTCCTTCTTCCTAAAGTTAGTTCCTAGAAGAATAATTCTAATGCCTTAATTATAGACATAATTGGTAACAGATATCATCACTTCTTTTATTCCAATATGAAAATATTTTTGTGCAACAGAAATAGTGGAGTCTGACTAAAGATCTAACCTTTCAAACTTAAAGTTTACCTTGAAAGGTCCTTCTTCTTCCTAAAGGTAGTCCTCAGCATAGTGGCTAAAGTGTTTTGCACAAAATCTTGGACCTCAGCATGAATTGTTTCCCACAAGGCATCAGCTACCAACGTGTCACAACGATGCATCATTGATCCAACACTCTTTATGTAGCCAACAAGTTCAACCAGTGCTTTCCTTTCTTCATAGCTATAATTATATCGCACCACCTACAAAAGAATTTAGTTAAATATCCAGTCATGCAAGTAACATCACAGCTATAGTGTACGTGTAAGCTAACAAAAGGCAATTTATTATGCAATCTATTCAGGCAGCTTTACACATAAACATTTTAGTTTGTCCTTCAAAGAAAAGCAAAATCCAACCTTGGAAAGGTATTGGGTTTTAAATGTGTAGACAACAGAACAGAAAAAAAACAAATACATAGGATAAAACCTTTTCATAATCCGATAAAGATGATGTTCCATTTGATTCTAAAGGTACTCCATCTTTGCAAGGTCGTGAAAATTTCCAGGCACATTGTTCCCAAATGCGTGCAGTCCATTTGCTTAAAAGTTGAAAACCTTCAACAACCATGTCATACATGCTTCCCTTGATTTCCTTACACCACTCTATATCTATGCCATCCAGTGACTTGAGCAATAACATCTGTTTAAATGAGTTCAAAAGGCAATAAAATAAATACGCCAATAAAATATGGTAAGAAATCTTGTAAAGAAATTGGTGCAGCACCTGATTCAAGGACGAAGCAAACCGTAGTGCAAAATCATCATGCTCAGCACGGATAGCTCCGATGTGATTGATAATCAGATAATGTCTCTGATAAGTATGATATGTTAAGGCTCCAATGACAACAAAATAGACAAAAGTTAGGCATTCATATCTACAGACTTTCATAAAGAACCCAAAGAAGAGAACCCCTTTCATTCTCATTATTATTCATTGTTAGATAATTCCTAGTTAATTATCTTGAAGTAATCATTAACCTAGAAGAAGAGTGAAGATTCAAAAACTTTTTCTCCATGAACAGCTGCTTATAGTGCACATATCCATCAAAACCATTCATACAGAAAACCTCACATTCAAGTATATTACTGTCATCAGGAAAAAAATTTAAGTGCATCGAAGGTGAATATTAAAAAGCTTTACCAAAATTTCATGGTAGATAATAGGCAACCAAAAGCTGCAAAAAGTCCCATAGTGGTAATAACAAACAAAGACTCAATACAGCATTCAGAATGTGTCCAGTAAATGTGCAAACAGTGCCATTATATCAATGGGAACCACTTGGAATGACTGATCAAACAATATAGGTCACATTTATACAACAGTAACATTGCATACCTAGATCCTATATTGAAACAAGATAAGAAAGATCAGGGAAAAATAATTGCAATAAGTGAGCAAGGTGTGGAACTTAGGAAATTTTGTGAGTACACTGTAGCTATGATAATAACAAATCTAGAAAAATCAAAATGAAGCAAAAAGAAGATGATTGTTCCAATGGATATTGCCAAAAAAGAACGAGATAAAAGCAATCCAACCGGATAAAAGTACTTTTTTCATTTGTGAAGGATCTAGTACAAGTTTCAAGGATAAAAAGGATGCACTCTTCTGTGTCATTTATGAAATACATAAAGAAAAGGAAGATTAATATAAGGATATTCTTGTGCTTCCTTGGGTGGGAGTTCATGAGGTGATGGCAAGGTGAGAAGACGAGTTTGTGAAGAGAACTTTTGAAAGTAAACAGACAATTCCTTCATAATTGCAGCAGGGGCAAGATGAAGATCTGGAAATGCAGGAATCACAGGATCATTCTGCCACCAAAGGATATACTTATGCAATTTTAGAGCCAACTTCAGAAAACTATAAAAGACAAGAATACAAAAATCTCCAAACCTTAAAAATATTGATTAATCTGTTGATTTTGACCCTCTTGTACAATGATTCACTGTCCTTTTCTGATGATGTTGCTAAGACAACAAGAACAGGTAAAACTCGCAAAAGAATGTGCCTTTCAGGAAATAGAAGTGCAAAATCCAGCTCCAAAGATTCAACAGTAAAAACTATGAGAACCTGAAGAATGTCTTCTACACTGTTTTGAGTCAAGGACTCCAATGGAAATGAAAATAAAGAAACATCAACTGAAGCTTCCATTAAAAAGCAAAAGGCATTATGTCAACACAAATAATGCAACACACCTCTGGACAACTTAGTTAAGCCTACTCTTCTCTTAGCTGCTGCTTAGATTTCGATATGACCATCCCAAATACTGCCCTCATATTTTACTCTCAGCAGTGCATTCATCTGTTTTTATTCATTTCTCATGTTTACGAAATGCACTTTACTGTTTAGATTTCAGCTGCAAACTTCCATGAGACACGTTATATTCTAATTTCCCAAAGGTGGATTGCTTTTTCAAGTGAGAAGACAGCATCATCTGAAACTTTTGTACGCAAGGCAATATTTGATAGCCAGAGAAAAAAAAAAGCACACTAGTTTTTCTACATGAATGTAAATGATCTAATATAAAAAGTCAGGATACTTGTTCACACGAAACATCTCAACATGTAAGTTCAATAAGATCGCCCACCTTGTGCTTAAGAAGATCTGCAGAACAATTTAGTTACAGAAGAGCATATGTCAAATAAAAATAATGTCCCACACAAAATGACACTTAATCAAACAGAAACAAAATTGATGTGGAGAAAAGATAAAGTTGAAAAATACATTAGTCACGACACTAAAATGCTATTCATATAAAAAAAAATACCTCAATCACACACCTGCAAATCATCCAACTCTTCTCTCATTGAATCAATATCTTGCCAATGAACACTGACTTGTGTGAACGTTCTAACAAATGGGTAGAAGTATAAGAGAATCAAATTAATAGCTTAAAGAAATTGAGCAAATAACAATCGAAAGATTTGAAAAGTTAATAACAAGGTTCTAGAAGCGTGGAGGAGTCAATAGTATTAGGACTTTGAAAAAAAGAGTATAGAACTAGACAGAAAGGAAAGAAGCTAGATATACAACATCAAACAGGCAAAATGAGCTGGGTAAAAAGCTGATAGTTCTAACATGCATGTTAGAACTTTTCAAGAATTTGTTAAAATTATTCTTTGATTTACCATAATCAAAATTACTAGAGTAGTTCTTCATAATGATGATATTATTCTATATAACAAGAGATACTATCACCAAATATGTAGATTATCCTCTCCAAAATAGGGACCTCATGTACTATGTAATGAGATAGATATGGTTATTTATGGACTTTGCATCAATAGATGTATTAGGAAATTGAAAGTTAAAATACCTCTTATACCAAGAGAAGTCATTAGGTATGCTAGCTTTAGCATTTTTAAGATGATCGAGTTGTACCAGAACATCAAGCAACTTCAACATTGACCTGGAACAAAGATTAAAGTAAGGAAACAAGTATCAATTACTAATCTTAAGATCTCTTACAAATGACATTCTTTACACATTAGTGAGATCAATTTCAAAACTTAAATATATAAAAAAAACAAGTAGAAAAACATTATGATTGGCCTAAGGGGATGAAATGGGAAAGGAAGAAAGGAAAAAAGCTAGCACAAACCAGAGATGAGTAATTGTAGGGCCATTAATGCGTCTCTCAGGCCTAGAAAATCGTTGCATATCAGCTGCCAACTGCAATAACAATGGTTATGAGTATATAAAACATTGTGCAGCTATAAGTGAGACTTAGAAATATTAAAGAAAGAAGATTTACTTTTGAAGAAGCTGACGATTGCCATCGCTGAATTTCACGCAAACGACTCATCTCCAAGTCCAAAACTTGATATGTTTCCAAGTACAAGTCAGCTTGACTGTGTTTCATAGAATCAGGAAGCTGCCACATAACAAAAAGTAGAAGATATGCGTATGCCCCATCAAAACAGACTGGAAAACCATGAAAATACAGATTTTTATCCTGTAATTATATTCGATAGGACTTCGCTCATCCATGAATTGAGTTTACTAATCTAAAGCTGCTGATGCTTAACTGGCGCTTCACTCATACACAAAATGGGATAATTTCAAGAAATTTGATCAACCCAAAAGCATAAATTGTGGCCAAGGTTTATCTTACTTACTCCTAGACGCCCTCTCATAGAAAACCGTTGGGCTGGTGGAAAAAGCATTGCTGATATACAATTTGAGACAAGCTAAGTAATATAATGTCATAAAGCCTTTACTACCATGTCAAGGAACTACTTTGACCCGATAGCCGAAGCTAAGAGTAAGACCCAAGACTTCAATATTGCACTCTAACACACAGCATATGAAACTTCCATTTTCCTTTACCAAAAGTTCCATTACTAATTATTTAACACATTAAATCATCCTGGGAAATTTGGTTTAAATGCTGTATGTACAGGACTATCCATATAAGATCTATTCTCGGACAGAACTTGAGAGTTAAATGCTTGTATATAGGAGCATAGCTGGGTAAGTAAGAGTGCATCAAATCCAACACACATAAAAGAATGTGAACCATTGAAGGTCAGAGCAGCATATCATCATATCAATCTTTATTAGCCCTAATTTAAACTCAATGCTTGCACTTTATTCATTCTGCTTGTCCACATTTCAAGGCAAATGAAGCTTGATTAGCAAAGCTTAAATACAAATGCGAGTATTTTCCAGGCTGATACTCCACTTGTGCTCAAGATATGCCTTCATAACTTTTCTTGAGTTTAGCATGACCAATTTCTCAACTACAAATTGCTAGTGTGATAAGCCAATATTGATTGTTCATAAAACTTCTATCTGTTGATCGTTTGTACTCATTATCAATCTAATCCAAATTTTCTTTAATTTGATACTTTTGCATATTTTATGAAGGATATATCAGATGTTTATCATATTTGTCAAACTTATTCACAACCTAGTCCAAATGTGTCAACGAGGAATAAGCTATTTAGTATACAAAAATGTGTTTTTCAAAAAACCAAAACAAACAAAGATGCCGAAAGGTCTCCTCGATCAGAGGAAAATATGAGGAGTCTGCTGAACTGCTAGCATCTAGATGAACAGATAAGAAAGTCACATGAACTTATAATCAAAGACATCTAAGAGAAGAAGAAAGTTCCAGGATTAATTTCCAACTTTGAAACCATGTTAGCTGTAGTGTTGTAAATATCAAATAACACAAAAATACACCTGAGGAAGAGCTTTAACACAACTGCGATAAGTATAAAGCACGGAAGCCATCTCCTTTCCCTCTTGGATGAGCGCATTCTGCAGAATTGGCCATTGGGAAAATATCAAATGAATAGTCATAGAGGGAAGAGACTGAAATAGACTGGAGTAAAGAAAAAATATCTGAGGGCCAGTATTCAAGTTGTATAATCACTAAGGAGTGTTTCAGTAATTAGTTCAGATATAGAAAGTAATAATGTTGTCTGCTTGAAAAAAAAATGAATTAAGAAGCAAATGCATACCAGCTGATTGAGAGCTTTTGTGTCTTCCGATAGTGACAAGCGGTATGCAGAAACATCGGTATATTCTACATAATAAGTAAATTCCATTTATCAAATGGGACACTATCTGAAATGTTTATAAGTTTGAGTGTAGGTACATGTGTATGTGTTGAACGAATAGTGTAGAAGAGGGTAAAATTAGTAAATATTATCAGTCAATTTGAGTCCCTCCTTTAACCTCTCGTTCATTATGCCACCCCAGTGCAAAATGTAACTTCAAATGGAATACAAGTCTTCCAAGTGGATTTCCGAGGAAAATAGAAACGCAGATTCAGAAAATATGATGAAAAGAAAAAACAAGTCCTTTCAAGTTTATAAAGAAATGAAAAATAATGTACAACAGAATTCAGATGATGTAGAACAAGGAAAGGAAATGAAAGTCAACTTCTTTGGTTTAGATTAGCAGCCCGAAAATACTGTTCAGACCTGTTTATGTTATAACTTAATAAGGAAAAAGAAGAATATAACAATCACAAAGCATACCAACTGGACTGTTGGTTGCCCCTCTATCAGTCGACACCAGAAAGGCCGGTCCTTGCACCTCTGGTTGCTCATCCTTTCACAAAAAGAAGAACATTATCCAGAAGAAAAGGAGATCTTTTTTCAAAACAGCCCCCAGAAAATAAATGTCAAACTAAGAAACATCCAATAGAGAATTCCGCACAAGAAAAAAAAAAGGAAATCTGAAGTGGGATAAGATTCAGACTCCTGAAGATGATCGTGAACAGCGACATCGTTCCAAAATCTAACGAAATAAATCACCAAAACGGTCTCAATTGAACCCAAACTGAGCAGAACTCTCCTAAGTTATTTCAGTAGAAAAGGAAACAAAGAAAGGGCACCTCAAGAGAGAATGTGGAGAGAGCTGCAATGGCTTCTTCCACGGGAACTGCCATGGAGGCCTTTGTCTTCAATGTTCACGGAGGAGCTGTCTGCTAATCAGAGAAATTGATCTTCTTTTAAAAAAATATAAAAATGGCTTTAGGTGGGTCGGACTCAGACTTGGATTCTTTTGTCTGAAACCCGTAATACTCCGGTCTCCGTTCCATGAAACTGACATGTTTAATTCCATTGTATTACATTTTTGCCGCAATGCCATTGATAGATCCACTACACTTAATTTTAATTTTAATTTTAATTTTATTTCATTTTAATATATTAAATAAATTTTTATCATTGTTGTTGATGCAATCAAATTTGCACAAATTCACAAAGGTTAGGATTTCGGTTTATTGAATCTTTAAATATTTAACTTAATCTATGTACTAACTATTAAAAGATTCAAACAGTCTCTTTATTAGTTAAGAATAAAGTTATATATTATTAAATTGTTCTAAATTTACGCCTCAGTGAAATTTCTACTAGGTATTATCATCATGTACTAAAACAGGCAAAAATAAATATCAAAAAAAATTATTGTATCAAAGGTTCCTAAGAATTTTGATTAAATATAAAAATAAAATTTTCATGCAAATAAACAAAAAATTAAATTGTATTCAATTAAAAGATCCACAAAAATGAAATGAAGATTATTTACTTTTTTCCTTAGTCATTTACAATTGTAGATCAATGTAGCTCGTACAAAACGACCTAATTTTTTCAAAATGAAAAATTAAAGCTTATATTTGGTTTGCCTTAGAATTCACACAACAGGAACACGGCATGACCATGACATTTTTCCAGAACGATCCCATTCGATATCAATTTCGTAAAGCAAATTGAAGAGGGGTGGGTACTGGGTAGGGTTTGGTAGGGCTTGCTCACTTGTGGATCCTGCAGATAACAACCAGGTACTGTTATATAATAATAATAATAACAACCTTTATTATGCTGACTTCAAAGCCAAGTCTAGCCTCATTATCATGCAAAAACATGGTTCCCACTCAAAGATTGGTCTTAAGATGGTTACACTATAGGAGCCTTTTTTTTTGTGTATAAATAATTTGTTTCATTGTTATTATTAGTTTAATTATACTTTTACCATTAATAATAATATATATGTGAAAGAAAAAATTAATTTATTAAAATATTTTATTTTTATTTCATCATATGAAATTTTCATAGAAGAGAAATCAACAAGGGAAAGGGAAGTAGGCAAGGCATGCAACTATTACAGGAAGTGATACCAAAGCAAGAACTAAACAGCTTTTGTAGGGGAAGTA
>JAOSBM010000003.1:22100791-22114469 GCA_027568955.1 Erythroxylum tenue
GAAGGACAAAAATTTCTGTCTTCGTCCTCTGAGGACGGAACAAAAATTTCTGTCCTCGGTAAGCAAACAGCCCGAAGGACAGAACTTTACCGTCCTCGTCATCCGTCCTCAAGGACGAGGACGGTAACCAAACGGACCATTAGATCATACAAGGACTTTCAAAGATGACAAACTTTCCCATACTACCACTGAGCAACAAACTCAAATGGTACACTTCCTCCCTGAAGGTCACCACGTACGAAGGCATTTTTGATGTCTAACTGATGTACAAGCTAATCATGAGTAGTTGTCATAGAAATAAATAAATGAATAGAGGTCAATTTTGCAACAAAAGAGAGAGTATCAAAATAATTCACACCATAAGTTTGAGCATAGCCTTTTGAAACAAGTGATGTTTTAAGTCAAGCATGGATAAATCAGGGTTGATTTGACTACAAACAATTTTTGGGGAAGTGAAAGAATCAAGCGAGGCAACAAAAGAACAAGAAGACAAAGACAAACGATCATAAGAAGCAAAATAACTAATAGGATGTTAGGAACCTCTATAGAGATTGCTTGTATTGATGATATATCGGTACAATTAGATAGTCTACTGCTGGAGCAAGCTCCCCCTCCTAGAAATCCAGGCCAAATTCCTAACAATACCGATAGGTAAATCATTCTCCACTCATTCCCCTGCTATATTCCCTTCCTACATTCTCTCTCCATAACTACCTCACTCCCCTCCTAACAACCTTTGCCTACATGGCAGCAGTATTTCTCACTTCCCCTGTCCTAACTTATTTCTACGGGTATACATTTTAATGGGCTTAATCGGAATGGGCCGAGGGGAGGGTGGAATGTTAACAATTCCCTCCTCCTCAATAAGTCCCTTGTCCTCAAGGGAAAAGGAAGGAAACTGTCCCTTGATGAAATCCGCATCCTCCCATGTAGCTTCCTCTGCCGGCTTAGCCTTCCAGCAGATCAACCACTGCTGGACTTGTCTGCCATTAGTTGTGCTGTAACGTGAAGCCAGGACTGCTTCAGGTTCAGCCTTTTCCGACTCATCCACCTCCAATCCTTGAGGAAGGTCTTGCTCAATATGGTGGTTTGTAGGCAGCTTGTCCAACTCTTCCCAAGATCTTAAAAGGGCCATAATACCTGGCAGCCAGCTTGGGACATATGTTCCTTGCTAAAGTGAGCTGTTTATGTGGTCGGAGCTTGACATAGACTAGGTCCCCCTCCAGAAATTGTACCTCCCTCCTTTGAACATCTGCAAACTTCTTCATTGTTGACTGAGCACGAAGCAAATTGTGCTTAAGTTGGCGCAAGGCTTCATCTCTATCTGTCAAGGCTGCCGCCACTGATGCAACTTGAGTCTCTCCTTGGATGAAATGCAGAATAGATGGTGGTAGGCGGCCATAAACCACCTCGAAAGGAGTCTTTCCTATTGAAACATGAAAGCTAGTATTGTACCAATACTCAGCCCAAGATATCCAGTGAGACCAATGTTTAGGCTGTTCAGAAGCAAAACAACGAAGATAGGTTTCCAAGCCCCTATTGACCACCTCCGTCTGACCATCCGTTTGGGGATGATACGAAGAGCTCATCTTCAACATTGTTCCTTGCAGCCTAAAGATTTCTTTCCAGAAATTGCTAGCGAAGAGAGGATCTCTATCACTCAATATAGAACTAGGAACTCCGTGCAACTTAACCACATCCCTAATGAACACTTCAGCCACTGTTTTGGCTGTAAAAGGGTGCTTCAGAAGTGTGAAATGGGCATACTTTGACAGCCTATCCACGACCACTAATATAACTTCATAACCACGGGATTTAGGTAACTTGGTGATGAAATCCATGGATACTTCATCCCAAACTAGCTTAGGAATGGGCAGTGGTTGAAGAAGACCAGCAGGGCTCATAGCCAAATACTTATTCTTTTGACATATAGCACATTCCCGAAAAATTTCTGGATAGAGGACTTCATTCCGGGCCAAAATATTCCACTAGCCAGCCTTTTATAGGTTTTTAGAAAACCAGAGTGTCCTCCTAGAGGAGTAGAATGATATTCCTGCAGCAATTGAGGGATTAATGCTGAAGTGGGTGAGAGGACTAACCTGTTCTTATAAAACAGCAGGTTCCCTTTCACTAGGTAATCTGGTTTTGACTCCGGATTCTGCTGCAAGGCCTCTATAAGCTTACTAAATTCAGCATCTTCCTGAACTTCCCTTCGGATCAATTCCATGTCTGCCCAAAAGGGAGCAGAGAGGGTTGCAAACAAAAACTTATCTTCCCCCATTCTAGACAAGGAGTCTGCTGCCCCATTCTGCTTTCCCGATTTGTAGATCACCTCAAAATCTAGTCCCAACAACTTAGCTTGCCAACACTGCTGATCTATCGATGGTATTCTTTGGTTCAAAAGATGTTTAAGGCTTTTATGGTCAGTATAGACCTTAAAATGCCTTCCCAACAAGAAGTGTCGCCAATGTTGAACAGCTAGGACTAATGCCATCATCTCTTTTTCATAGACCAATTTACAATAGGTCGATTCCGCCAATGCTTTGCTAAAATATGCTAAGGGACGTCCCTCTTGCATCAAAACAGCCCCAATTCCCTTTCCGGATGCATTACACTCCACTGAAAATTCTTTGGAGAAGTTTGGTAAGGCTAAGACCAGAGAAGTGGTCATCCTCCTTTTTAACTCCTCAAAAGCCTCCCGGGCCTCTTTTCCCCAATTAAAACTATTCTTCTTGGTCAATTCTGTAAGAGGCTTCGCAATTCTCCCATAATCTTTCACAAACTTTCTGTAGTACCTCATAAGTCCTAGAAATCCTCTTACTCCCTTCACGTTTCTTGGTTCAGGCCATTCCAAGACACTCTTGACCTTTATCGGATATAGCTATTCCCTCAACTGAAAGTACATGGCCAAGATATTCAATGGACTGCTGTCCGAATAGACACTTCTTCTTATTTGCATATAAGTGATTATCCGATAGCAGCTGCAACACCCGAGCTATATGATGCAAATGTTGATCCCAACTTGAACTGTAGATTAAGATATCATCAAAAAAATTAGAACAAACCTTCGCAGTTGTGGTTTGAAGATGGAATTCATAGTTGATTGGAATGTGGCAGGCGCATTCATGAGTCCGAAAGGCATTACCAAATACTCATAATGCCCTTCATGAGTTCGAAACCCCGTCTTATGAACATCCTCCTCTCTAACTCTAATTTGATGAAATCCAGATTTCAGATCCACCTTAGAGAAAAACCTTGCCCCGTGCAACTCCTCCATCAACTCATCAATAATAGGAATAGGGAATTTGTGAGGCACTGTGAGCTTATTCAAAGCCCTATAGTCCACACACATTCGCCAAGAACCGTCCTTCTTCTTAACAAGGATCACCGGGCTTGAAAATGGACCAACACAAGGTCTGATCACTCCAGTTTCCAACAGCTCCTTGATCTGCCTTTCAATCTCATTTTTATGGTGATGTGCATGTCTATAGGGTCGGACACTTACTGGTTCAGCCCCTTCCTTCAAGACAATAGCATGATCACTGATCCTCTTGGGTGGTAACCCCTTAATAGGCTGAAAAACTACATCAAATCTGGATAGAACAGCTTGTAATGCCTGCTGCTGGTTTGACTCCAAAGTTCCTCTCCCTTCAGCTACAACCTCTCTCACTCCCATTGTCCAGAGTACTCCTTCAACTTCTACTTCCTCGCGTTTAAACATCTGTTGTAAAGCATATGGAATAGGATCTTGCCTTGTAACTCCCTGTAGGGTGATTTGAGAACCCCTTTGGTCGAATGACATGGACATTCTCTTCCAGTCCACCTTAACCACACCTAAAGTCTCCAACCAAGCGACTCCCAAAATTAAATCGGGTCTTCCGGTGTTAAACACAAAAGCATCCACCATAAACTCTGCTCCATTCACTTCCAACCGGACTCCTTTACAGACCCCTTGAGAGAAAGTTCTGTGTCCATCACCTAGTCTGACACCGAAGGTTCGAGTTTGGGTGGTAGGAATTCCCATAGCCTTAACCAATGTTCTCGACACAAAATTGTGACTAGCTTCGCTGTCTATCATAATCAAAATCGGCATTTCATTCAGTTTGCCCATCATCACCATGATTTTCGAAGTTGAAGATGGCTCTCTGCCCATCTCCCTGTACTCGACCAGACTGCAGACCAGTTCCCAGTCCTCCTGATGATGCTCCTCTGCCCCCTCCGCGACTGCATCTTCTCCGGTTTCTGCATCAGCGTCGGCCTCCCCTTCCCAAATAGTCAGCTTGTATGCCTTATCTGGGCATTGATGAAGTGGGCTATAGGTTTGGCCACACTTGAAGCACAGCCCCTTTGCCCTCCTTTCCATCAACTGCTCATACGACAAGCTCCGAGTTCCCTTCCACCTTGGGCTATTCTGCCGACCATCACCAGATGCTACTGTTCGGTCCTTGTTGGGGAACTCCTTCCCCTCTCCCTTGGAGTTCGCCGAGGTGTTCCCAGCTGGCCCTTGTCGCTGAAAGCTGGTTCCCCCCGTTCGAAAACCGTGCCCTGCAGGAGGTACCCCTGGTAGGTGCTTTGGCTCAGTTGGTCGGATGACGACCTCGCCGATCAACTCTCGCTCCACCTTACGCGCTATCGACAGGAGGCGGGTTCTGTTCGTCGGGTCGTGGGTCCTGACCTGGTTCCGTATCTCCTCACGAAGCCCACCCATAAAACAGCTCATAAACCATTCCTCGGGCATGTGAGTGATCCTTGAAGTTACCTTCTCAAAATCTTCGATATAACTATCCACCGATCCACGTCGGGCCATCGACTTCATCAGCTCTATCGGATGCCCTTCATTCTTTTCACCATAACGATCAAACAGTGAGTGCTTAAAACGCTCCCATGTCATGCACGGTTCCAGTTCGCGAATCATCTTGAACTAGTATAACGTCACCCCCTCCATGCAAATCTACACCATCGGTAGCCTCAACTCCTCTGGGATCTCGTGAATTGAAAAGTAAGATTCAGCCCGCACGACCCACGCAAATGGGTCCACGCCATGGAATGAAGGGAGCTCAACTCTTTGTGCCGCATTGCGGAACTCCTCCCAGGCTCGCTCTCCCACCGTGGAGAAAGGGCGACTCTCTTGTCGGTTAGGTTCGACCCTATGGTCGCCCGACGAAGAAGAAGCAAGGTGAGTCAACTCCGATGACCCATCTCCACCATCTCCCATGCTCTGTTTTCTCGTGTTCCGAATCGTTAGAGCTTGAAATCCTTCTCTCAACTCCGACTGAAGTTGGCTCTAGGATTTCGCCAAAGTTTCCACGCCAGCCATCAACGTGCTAAGCTGCGATCCGAGGTCCTTCAGTGCAGCGTCATGTGACTTCATCATCGCTTCCTGAGCTAACAATGACGACTCCTGTCTCCGCAGAGATGCTTCTAAGGCAGACACTCTAGACTCCATTCTCATTTGCATACAATCTCTATCCTTTCCCCTCTCAATGAAAGCACCAATTTGTTAGGAACCTCTATAGAGATTGCTTGTATTGATGATATATCGGTACAATTAGATAGTCTACTGCTGGAGCAAGCTCCCCCTCCTAGAAATCCAGGCCAAATTCCTAACAATACCGATAGGTAAATCATTCTCCACTCATTCCCCTGCTATATTCCCTTCCTACATTCTCTCTCCATAACTACCTCACTCCCCTCCTAACAACCTTTGCCTACATGGCAGCAGTATTTCTCACTTCCCCTGTCCCAACTTATTTCTACGGGTATACATTTTAATGGGCTTAATCGGAATGGGCTGAGGGGAGGGTGGAATGTTAACATAGGATAAGTACACTAAGGTTTAACTATACAAAGAATAATTGAGAGATCAGGTTCATCAAATATTGGATCAAATATCAAATAAGGGACAGTTACCAGACTTGTATCAAGAAGATCAATCATCTATAATAGACCATGTGAATAGGCAACATATAAGTATCATGTGTAGGGTAACGTCAGTGGTCTGATATAAGATCCTGTAAACTAACAAATCATCATCCTCCTTGTCAGAAATAGAAATATGAAAGAAAGGAATGTGTTCCAAAAAAGTAAAATCAGCTGACAAAAAACATTGTTAAGATTAGGATAGTAGCACTAATACCCCTTATGTAGACAAGAGTAGCCCAAGAGAATATATTTTAAAGATTTGGGATCTAATTGTGACTTGAGCATGCACATCACGAATAAAACGAGTAACACCAAATATTTATGGCCTAATAATGAACAACAGGTAGAAGAAAGAATATTATAAGTAATCTCACCACGAAGAACAAATGAAAGTATGTGGTTGATCAAAAAAGGTGTGGAGACTGCATCAACCCAAAATTGTTTGAGAACATGGATTTGGAATAAGAGTGCTATGTTGATTTTGAGATGTAAATTTTTTCTTTCAGCTACACAGTTTTGAAATGATCTGTCTGATCTGTCAACACATGAAGATTGTTGAAGAATACCATTTTGGATCATATAGGTTTGGAATGAAGACTACCCTTCTAGAAGAATGCTATTGCAGAATCCCTTTCCTTTGCAAGCCCAAGCATCTTTTCCATAACCCGACCCTAAAATACAAAATTGGCATAAGACATTGCAAGAAAGTTCAATTCTTTTGTAATCCTTTTAATGGATAAGAGATTGGTAGACAATTTGGGAACATGTAGCACAATTTTCAGAAGAAGGTTAGTAACTAAAGGAATTGTTCCTTGACCTATAATAGTAGTAAAGGAGCCAAGTAGGTTCAAGATAGAGGACAAGGAAGTAATGGACTAGGATTAACAGCACTAGAACCAATAATAAAGAAAGTAGATCTATCAACTAAAGTAATATAAGAGGCAGATGAGTGTCTCTGGAATTTAGAGAAAGATTAGAATTACCTATCATGTAAGGAGTCAACAAAAGACACGTGCTAGCAATAGCAATGATAAGGTGAAATAAACTTTTTAATACTTCTTGGTACCGGGTTAATTTAGCAAATTCATCTGCAAAAACTATAATTGTCTTCTTAGTGGATGAGCTAGGCGTAGTAGTAGCTACAATATGCAAAATGAGAGTTATGAGTTTTATTTTGTAACTTTCGACACATGCATTGCTATGAACCAACTCATGATAATATTGACAAATAATTCATGCACCCTAATTCCTATTACCCCAATTGTATGTCTCTCATCTATTATTATTCATATAAGATGACTTCATAGTCCCAAATTCATTATTTCAACTAACAAAAGCAACAAGAATCTTGAGTATTGGGAGCAATAAATGCATTGACATCTATGTGAAATATACGAGTAAAGACCTTATGCAAGTAGGAAATTTCAGCTCTTGAGAGAATTTGAGACTTAGCAATCTCAAACTAATGATTAAGATCATCCAAAAAGATCATTACTGACATTTACTCCCACTGAGCTTGCTGAACTTTGGCATAAGGACTAAAAGATAGCAAGAAATTAAATTCTTCATAGGTCTTTCTGAAATTCATAAAATGTGCTTGAAGAGACAGATCTTATTGTTCAACATGATAAAAACCCTTACACCCTTCGAAAATATAGGAAATGTTTCCTTTTTCAGAATACAAAAATTCTAAGAATTCCATCAAATTCTTTGACATACAATCGTTAATCAAACTGGCATCCTTGTTGTCAATAAAATTCTAATTTGTAAGAATAATTGAGCATCATCTTGCAGATATTCCTTGCGATTATGGTTTGATGGTGGATCATCAATAAGGTGGTCTTTAGAAATGCTCTGTAGGTAAATTCAAATTGTCTTACACCAATCCATATAATTGATGAGACTAGTCAAGTTATATTATGTGATCTTACATATCACATGAATGACATCAGTCACAACCAAATTTTTTGTTCATCATTCATAAAGAGACAAGGCATGCCTGTCAAGGTGTTGAGGAAAGTAGACAAACAGTTGTAGAAGGAGAGGCAATGTCAAAGAAGTTGATTGTAGGCGTAGCTCCGTGGCACGCACAACCACGTGCCAACAAGTGGGTGAGGAGATAGAATTTTCAAGCGACACATAAGGTTTTACACACAAGGCTTTCAATAATTAGTCTTCGAGAAGAGGCTGGTTGGTTGCCGACGCTCCTAGTTCTACTGACGAGGAGAGTGATTGGTCATTTGGAACGGATGAACCCCAAAAAATTTTAAACTTACACTCACTAGAAAAAACTAAAGCAGAAGAAGAAAAAGTAGACCCCACCTCTATCAATGGGTAAAATGGAAGTTAAAAAGAATCAAATAGCCAAGATTGGCTCTAATACAATGTAAACTATCTAGCGAAATATTTTTGTATTCATAAGAGTATAGCTACAAATATATACTAGCTAATCAACAACTAGTTGGCTAATAAGATCTTCATAATCAAGCCTTAAGATATTCTAACAATTACACAATCTTTAGTAATAAACTACATGCAATTCAAGTCATCACAAATACACAGTAGCAACATAGTAAAAAAAATTGTAATGCTTAATCACAGGTTTTTCCTTTCCTAACCTACAAAGTAATACACTTGAAAGAACTCAAGAAGTGACCAAATGTCATTTATCCAACTTCCAAGTATTTCAAACAAATAATGCACATCATAAGATACCAACAATGAGACAATAAGTATTGCATATTTTAACGTTAATATATAACCCAATCTCTAAGGCCTACCAATAACTTAAGATTTTGAATTGAATGATTTTCCCACAACATATATCTTAGCAAAAATGTCAATACATCAAATGAACAATTTTCCTTGATTGAGAAATTGTCTTATAATAGGACATTAAATGTACCAAATAATCAGCTGATAAGTTTAGCATCAAATTTGACAAACGTCATAAATAAAATTTGTTTGAGATTTTCTACTATGTTCAAGGAATTCCAACTTACGCGTAAGTTCTAACATCTGGCTGCAATCGTTTGTGATCTTCTACCATCATCCCAAGCAACTCAGCAACATCTTGCACTCTACATTTCATGTCAACATCACAAGATTATGAATCTAAATAAATCCTTGAGACTACAGAAAAGTTAAGATTAACCAAACCTCCAAACAACAGTCTCTTCTACGAATGTTAGGATAAGCTAAACTATAATGCCAAGAAGAAAAAACAAGTGAACAAGAATCTAAAGCATTGAATTTGGTTAATAGCTCAATAGGAATTATACCTCAAGATCAAAATGCAAATCAATATCAAGAATAAAACTCAAAGAAAAAAAATGGAATTGGCTTACAGAACATGGAATGCAATCATTGTTCATAAGATGACAGAATAATATAGGTATAGACATGGCCATTTATTGATGCATGAGAAAATCTACCTGTCGTAGGATTCAGCTCTTGTATAAGCTTGGATGACCCAATTGTATGTCTCAGTATTGGGTTTCATATAGTCTGTCATGCAAAAACAGTTTTCAGAATCAAAGAAATTTCCAAATAATGAATACAACAAAAAGTGGTTCAGATTCAACAATCATAAAACCACTGTAGCAAATTACTGAATGTGTAATTGATAAGCAGTAAGCAGCTCATAATGTTTGGCTGATTCGGACAGTGTTACAGGAACCTATTAGACATTTAGAATACTGTTTCACATAACAGGATGATGAACTTCTCATAAATTAGCATAATGATTAAGTAACCGCCATAAAATGATTTCAGGAAAATATAAGTACACGCAAACAACTAATTGATGAGGCTCATGTCATTCCCCATGGCATTGGCAAACTTCATTATGTTTGGGCCTGCCATCTTTTAGATCATATGACTCATTTTTAGAATAGATACTACAATAGGTTCAACATCCACAAGGCAAGCCTCATCTGTCGATCTACTTAAGCTGCTTCATAGAAGCTATCCCAATTCCACAAAGGAAATAGCTTCTTCAGATATGCTATGCAATGAGCTAAAAAGGAATAACCTAATCCCACAAAGAACCAGAGTTTATGAGTGTTGAACCTTCTCCTCCATATTCCATGTTCTCAAATGTAGCAAAAGCTACTTCAGGTATTCCGCAAGTAGCCTAAATAAAGAAATATAAAGTGAGTTTGGTGTAGGAATGACAAGAGCAAAACTACGCAAATCTATCAAAGAAGCAGCTACAAACAATGCGGGCAAGATGCAGTACTCGTAATAGCATCTATATGCAGCAGTTGAAGTCACATGTTAGATTTTCATATAGGGATACAAACCAGTCATAAATTTGCAGGTTCAAGTAACAGCAAAGATGAGTTACAATGCCATGTAAAGAAGTTACAAGGCTCACCTGCACACTAAGAAGACAATTGAAATGAAAGGTTGTAGCCATACGGCCGGCTGCTTCCATTTCATACGCAATTTCAAGTGCATTGGAATGATCTCCAACTTTGCAGTCCGCCTCAATTAAAAGATCATAAAGTTCGTCAGTAGCCCTCAGCCCGCCTTTAGCACCCTTCAAGAACACATTATTTGCATCCTCCAAGTAATTTTGCTTAACAAGCACCTCTGAGGCAAGTTGTACAACAATACACAGACTATATCAACCAATTTTTTATTATTTTCACCAATCCGAAATTTAGGAAAAAGTCCAGCTCATTGTTTTTTGGTTACCAACAAGGACAATCCAAGCTTGGCGGATATCGTAATTCAACTTCTCCATTGCAGCAAGAATCTCGAAACCTCTAATGGCATGGCCTTTGGATCCAAACAAGCGAATTAGCACAATGAATGTTTCGTGGAGAGGAATAAGACCTGCACTCAACTCTCTTCTCATCGACTGCATCTGTATGCGCACATACAGCAATACATACATTGCTTTAAGAGAGTTGAACGTTTTCTTAAAATGCTAAAACAAAATAGGTGGAGTCGTACCGCGCCTTCATGATCACCGGTGAGAGCGTGAGCGACCACAAGGCCGTGGAAGGAGCGAGGACCGGGGGTCAGTCCGGCGGCGATCATATCGTACATAACCTCGGACACACCCTCGGAATCTCGATTTCTGGTTCGCTCCATGAGTTCCTCCATGAAGCTGAAGCGGAGGCTTTTCTCAAGAGCGGAGATGGAGTCATCATCGGCCTTCTTCCGTTGAAAAAGCTGTTTTTTTCTTCTGGACTTCTTTTTTGTCGAAAAAGTGACGGCGCTGGCTACGGTGCTGCAGGAGGAGGAGAAGGAAGAGGAGGTGCTGCAGGAGGAGGAGAAGGAAGAGGAGTAGGAAGAGTTTGGGTTGAAGCGCAGACGAGAACAGGAGGGAAAGAGTAAGGACATTTCAATTCTTGGATAAGAGAAGAGAAAGCAGCCTGGTTATCGAGATTATTACTAATGTGAAGCTCACGTGAGCTCACACGTGTCTATGCTTTTATCTGTTTTAGAAATTTCATCTAATTATTACGCATAAGTGATTGGTCTGTTCTTCGATATCGCATCGGACTTTGGTACTAAATTGAATTTTGGCATGGTATTATATCAATATTTGTCAATATCGAGTCCATTTCGGATAATTTTTAATTTTATAAAATAGTCTCTGAATTTTTTAATTTTGCAAAATAGTTAATTGTCATATTATACAGTTGTATTATATATTTTATAAGTTTATGTCTCCAAAAATCATAATAATAAATAGTAATCACAATTAATATGAAATAACAATAATTTTCAGATATTTCACATATAAATAATAACCACAATTATTATAAAAAAAGACAATCATCATCATACAAATATAAAATTAAGAACAATATAAAATATTTAAAATATTACAATTTCAATTTCAATTTTCATCATTTAATAAATAATAATTACATCAAAACATCTAATAAAAAGAACAACAAATATCCTTAACTCTTAAACTATTACAATTTACAACAAGATTTCGTGATGATGAAATAACCTTGAAGTCAAACTTGAAACAAAAACATTTACAATTACAATACATTTATAGCATTTAACATATACATCAAATATAAGTATAAGTAAAAGAAGAGGAAAAACAAAAGCTTGGAACAAAATTCAATCGTCTACGGGAGGATACCTGCTATAACTACACTGACTCCAGTTATCATTTGAGATAAAATCCTCGTCATTAAGAGGAGCTTCATTGCCATCATTATTCAAATTCAATGCACCAAATGACATGTTGATGCTTTCTCATCCAAGATTATCTTCCAAGTCATTCACATCTACCAAATCTAATTCCTCATAAACTCAAGCTGCCAAGAGATCGATATTATCAATGGAAATTGGATCTGTTGAACTCCTTGTGTTACTAAGACTCCTAGTAAACAATAAAATTTAATTATTAGAAAATTATAAGAAATTATATCGAAATTAACAATGATAATAATATACCTTTCCCGAATCTTTAAATTGTAACGAATAAAAACCAAATCATTCAACCTCTTATGCTCCAATCTATTTCTTTTCTTAGAATGGATAAATTCAGATATGCTTCATTTGGTTCACAACCTGTTGTACTCATACATTAACTTAAAATCTAAATTACAAACCTTTACAATTCTAGAATACTATTTCCGAATTGATCATACCAAGAAACTGTAAGTCTTAAAATAACAAAAATAGCATTATAAACAAAATAAAGTGATAATTAAATTTCAACAAATAAAAAAAAGGAAACAGCTAATAGTAGAGAAAGTTTTCCTCTTTGTTGAATAGCAATCGGCAATTTAAAATTCCCAGAAGACGCCTTATAAAGCTCCATTTGTGAGCTCAAGAGATTTTGCATTATGTTATGCCCAACAACTGTTGTAATAGTTAATAGCATTCCTCCATTAACTTCAGCTTTCTTAGTAAAATTCAGTCTAAAATAGACACTAGGATTAAAAAACATCACAACTGTAAACAACGGAGAAGAAAGTTGTCTTTCTCATCTCTTATTGATGATTGCAAGATACGGTGAGTACAAAGAAAACCTATGTTTCAGATTGACCTTGATTACTTCCTTCGCTCTCTCCATAGCACCAAAAAAAACTCATCGTTAGCTTTTCTTCACCATCAGCCAAGTAAAACACCCTCACCAAAAGCTCACAAACTCAGATAACAAATTGGCATTAAGACTAAAATTCTCTATCTTCCAGTATAATTCTAGAAACCTCCACTCTAGCATTAGATCTAACATTATGAGATGCAACTCACTTATCACTTGTAAACATTTGTCTTAACCCTTTCTTTATCGTAACAAAGACTGAAGTGATAAGAAATTTGTTGCAAAACTTATCACATCAGGACTTGGTCACCTTTTTTATTAAATTTAATACTCATGCACAATTATAGATAAGTTCCTATATTATAGATAAGTTCCTTTCTTATTAAATTTAATACTCATGCACAATTATAGATGAACTTGGTCACCTTTTTAGCTTTCTGCATAGTCTCATCAATAATAGGAAAATACTTAGGATCCCCTATATTCTCCAGCATTAGGTCAATTCAATGTACAACACAAGGAGTCCAAAAAAAAGAATTATACTTATTCTACAACCTTCTTCCTGTTGCTTTATAAGTGGAATCATTGTCAGTAATAAACTGAACAATACTTTATGGCCCTACTGTAAGTGTAAGTCGACTTGTACACCTGATGTAACTCGACTTATGCTTATACAGTACCATAAGTCGACTTGTGTCTCCTGTAAGTCGACTTATCCAGACATAA